>SZWC01001746.1:0-43800 GCA_023375785.1 Penium margaritaceum | reverse complement strand
ATTTTATAGCCACTGATCTAAGCTTTCCAGAACACCAAAGCATGCCAGATTTGGAGCTTCCTAGCAGATTCTATGGCTTCTAGAGTGCTCCTTGGTAGGCTGTCCTTTTCCCACCTAGGAAGGCATCCCTTTCCTCCTCTAGAAGCTTCTGCCCCTTTCTAGATTCCTCAGCTTGCTTCTAGTAGGAGGGAAGGTGTCCAGAAGACCAAGACACCTCTAGATGCCTTGTAGGACAAGTCACCCCTTCTAGAAGGTGTGCCACCTTCCTGGACCCTCACCTGGCCTTCTAGAAACTTAAAGAGGAACTCTAGAGGTTGAGCTAGCTTCCTGGCATCTATTTTCCACTTCCCTTGAGGCAGGGAAGAAATTGATCTTGTGGGACTTGAACCCGGGCCCCTGCCTCTAGATGTGGACACCATTAACCACTAAGCCACCTTGGCTTGTCTTTCTGGTGTTCCTTTTTTGGAGTCACTCCTGCCATGTTGAGGAGCATTACTCCAACAGATGCAGCGTGCGGGCTTCCACGCTCGTTGCTTAAGTCAGCTGCCCCCTCAGTCTGTTGCTCTAGAGTCTAAGTCTGGAAGCTCTGGGTTTGTTACTCAGAAACGCGCGCGCCAGAGTTAGCACCAGAAAGCAGCTGAAAACTGATAGTAACTGGTTAGGAATGAAGAATGAGCAATAATGGGAGAAGCCTCCAAGTTCTAGCTCCCCTCCACTAGTGTAGAAGTTGTTACTCAGCTAACCAGCCAATCAGAAAATAGCTGTGGACCTATTTTCTGGCAGGCAGGGTTTTCTCAGTGAGCCCTGCCAGACGCCTGACAGCCCAAAACCCGGGCGTCGTCCGTTTTGCCTTAAAACTGGACCATACCATAATACCGACGCTGCGAACGCAGTCGTGCGGTCAGAATCAGCTAGAAACATAGTAGCAAAGAGTTATGGCTGCCCGGACCCAGGCAGTGACTACGGTGGTCCATGATGCCGAAAAGGGCCATACAGCATGCAACAAGGACCCTAGGCAGAGCATGGCAACGCAGACGCGACGAGACGCGTTGGACGCATGCAGACAGCAATTGCGGTGGCAGTGACCGCCAGCAGCACGACCGTCGAGGAGGCCTGCCGATGGAGCTGAGCACGTCGCCAGAGAGAGGAGGCTCCAGCGAACTGCGAATAGACCTCAGCGTGCGTCGGCTCCACCGGATGACGCTCCATCAATGTCGAGTCTCGCCGTCAGTCATCTGCACGCCGATGTACACAAGCCGGGAGGACACAACAGAGCACAATGAGGGATGCGCAAAAACCAACATACCCACGATACAAATGTAGTCGTGCGATCAGAGTCATCGAGAAAAACAGCAGCAATGAGTTATGGCTGCCTAAACCAGTTACTTGCAACGAGTTATGGCTAGAATGACCCCGGTCACAACTGTGCCGGAATAACCTGAAACTTTTTCCCTAAGCATAACATGACGCTGCAAGTGCAACCGTGCAGTCAGATCTGGCACAGGATGTGTGCAGGCAGCATCTGCGTGTTGTTGTGTGTGTCGTACACAGCTTACGGTGACCCCTCGGCTCATGTCCATCCACGTGCAGATCCTTGACATGGCAACGGTGGCAGAAGACCGGCGGCTTGACGGGTGGCCGGATGACATCTATCGTAGCTAGATCCTTGATATGGAACAGCAGATAGGCTTGCAGCCTATGAGGACGTAGCTCTTGTCGACATGACCTCTCTGGTTCAGACGGCTTGACATTATGACGTGTTTGCAGAGAGTTATGCCCAAAACCGTGTTTTCACCACTGTTTTGGTCTGCTAGAAAATTGTGCGCCTGTTCACACCATGTGGCTGTGCACCAGCTAGGCTTGATACCCTATGTAGTCTGCCCAGAGCTCAGTTGCTCTCTCTCTTTGCACATTGCTCATAGCCAGACGTGTTGATGCGTCATGCTAGTCGGACCCTTGCAGTTGATTTCTGCCCTATTGCCCAACACTTGCTGGCATGCATTCTGTCATGGTATCAGAGTGGCGAGGCATCCCTCGCTGAGCAGCGCAGCAAAGGCGCAGCAGCAGCAACAACAATGAGAGTCACAGCTAAAGCCACGGTTCTGGGAACACCCACCAACCCTTGGTAACCCGCCGCAACAGATTGTAGCAACGGAGATACCCTCGCAACCACATCACCACGCCAAAACCTTGGGGCAACCAAGGGTTTCCCAACCCTCTCCAGCAGCAGCTGGAAGGTTGTTGACGTTGTAGCAGACGTTGGTGCTGATGTCATCACCTACAATGATGACGTGAGCATGAAGGTTGTCCAAGTGAAGCGAAATTTGGAGAGATTATGCGGCAAAGGATGCTAAATGCAATGGCCGTGGTTTGGAGCAAAAACACTTAAAAAAAGAACAAAAAAACATGACCATTTTCTTTCAACCCAAAATCCGGAAAAAATCTAGATCTGAGAGCGTTGTTTCATTTTCTAGAGCCTACAGTGCATGAAATGAGGTGAAAGTGGAAGCGATGGACAGTGTTTTGCAAGAGCTTTTTAACTAGCTCTTACACTCCAAAAATGGTGGTCAAACGGGACAGTTGCACTCTCTCACATCCGGGAGGGGGTATGTGCGACCTGAGTGAAGCTTCTGGGACCCTTCACAGACCTCTTCTCAACATCACATGCCTCAATTGCTGGTTGCCGCCAACGTCACCACAGTTGTAGCAGCAGCAGCAGTAGCAGCAGTAGCAATAACAGTAGTAGCAGCAGCAGCAGCAGCAGCAGCAGCAATAAGAGTAGTAGCCACAGCAGCAGCAACAACAACAATGGGAGTAGCAGTAGCAGGAGCAGCAGCAGGGGCAGCAGCGGCAGCAGCAGTAGTTGCAACAGCAGCAGTAACAGGTGCGCGCGTTGGCCGACCTACAGGCCGAGAGCCACAAGACGCTGACGAAGCAGGTCGCTGAGCTGCAAGACCTGATCAAAGTCTTATTGCCTTAGAAGCAGGGACAGTCAGCCGATCTGAGAGAGGACCACCTCGCCTCCGGCAGCCCCGGTGATGAGGTAGCTGAGGCCCTCCCTGACTCTGGGGATGGGGGCGAAGAGGAGTTGCTGCATGCACGCCTCCTGCGCCTGTAGGCATGGAGCAAAGTGCGTGAGGCAAATGCCGTCCTGCAAGGGATGGGCTCCAGTGCCGACCTCGGCCTGGGCCCGGCTCGCCGCCCCCTGAGCTTTGAGGAGCTGGCTCTTCAGGCTCATCTGGGCATGGGGGTTGCCTCCTCTGTCCTGGCCCCACAGTGGCTTCGACTGTCGCCTTGCTGACGGTCAAGCCACCCAAGTGGTTTGAGTCGGACCCACTCGCCTTCCGGACTGGGGAGGACTACAAATCTTGGGAGCCGAGCTTCTGTATGTGGGCCATGAGCGAGGGGGTCCTCGCATACTAATTCATCCCCTACCAGGCATCTGACTCCGCCTAGACACAGATGGCAGTCCGCGCCGCCTACGGCCTGATGAAGGCCGCCCCGGCCTATACCTAGGACTTCAGCTGCTTCCTTGGCAACCCACTGACCGGCACGGGAGCTGACCCTTGCGTGGCGTGGACACTGGTCGTCACCCTCTTTGAGGGCGCCACCTTGGCCTTGACGTCCCAGAACCTCGCCGCCTTCAACTCCCTTTGCCAGATTCCTCAGGAGTCCGCACCCGACTACTGGCGCATAGCGATCCAGCTGCATGAGGACCTGGGAGATGACGCCCCTGCGCATTATGCAGCCCTTCAGATCATTCTCTACGGCATCCATCCCGACTACGCGCGCATCTTCAGCGGCTTCGACCAGTCTTTGCTACGCGACATGGGGAGGGACGGGACGCCGCTGCGCTAGGACACTCTCCACTTCTTCGAGGTCGCCGGCGTGGACGTAAAGAACTGCGCACGCTGCAGCACCGCTTTAGCAGCAGTTGCCACCGCGTCCTCCTCCCTATCGCCTATAGCGACACCGGGACCAGCTCAGCGGAAGAAGGGACATAAGTTGTTTGCCGATGGCAGCAGCAGCAATGGGACCAGCGTCAGCACCAGTGCTAACAGTGTCAGTCGCTGCAGCAGAAGCGGTAGTAACAGTAGCAGTAGTGGCAGCACTGGCTACGGGAGCACTAAGGGTTGCCGGCTCCTGTGCTTCAATTACGGCGGTGACCATCACCACCCCGACTGCACTTGCCTGACGGGCCACCCACTGGACTGGACGAAGATCACGCACAGACTGGAGCACGTGCACGAGGCGCGCATGCGCAAGACGTCCGGCGTGACCGCCCGCTCGGCCGCCACGACCGCAGCCATCCTAGAGCAGCCCACAACCATAGTGACCAACCCAACCGACCCTGCAAACCAGGCGCTCGCTGACCCGGACGAGACGTTCGCCAAGCTGCACCATCTTCTTGCCCTACCCTTATCTCAAGGAGGTGCGAGTGGATGTTACCAATCATCAATGACCTTGAAATGCGTGGTAGATGTTATCGATGATCGGCCACTTGTTTGAACTATCAATGGCTTGCAGCCATGAACAACAGCAAGTTTGTCCAATGCATGGTGACGTGTCAAAATTCAAACATGGAACAATGTCATTGTAGAAGGAAGCTCCATGACCCATGGGACGGAATGTGCAATGGCCGGGCCCCTGCTGGTCCAAGTGAGCTCCGGCGAGGTTTCAACATCTGAAGATTTAAGCATTCAATGCGAAAGTAGATGTGTACCATTATAGTCATTCCTGCAATCGCATTTGGCTTCTGCCAACGCTAGTGCCATCATTATGAATGTATTTCTATGACTACACCAAGCCTAGTCATAGAACTGTAACATCGATGCATTTCAATAACAACCGTGCCACAGAGGGATGGACAAATCTATTGATGAGTGATTGTGCAGTCCATTGTTTTAGAAGTTTTGTTTCTAAATTGTGATTATCTAAGATCATCACGGTAGCGATCACCATTTTGCAAACTGCCAGTTTCTATGCAGGAGGATAGTTAAAAACTATTCCAGTTCGGGGCCCTGGTGGCCTTAAGACTGTTGTAGAATTTTTGTGACAGGTCGCCCAAAGAGTGATAACAATGGTGTTCTACATGAACGAGTGGATCGACAGGCATCATCTTCTGTATAAACATTTGTGGACATGTTTCTATGTTTCAACTGATAGAACAACTGCAAATGTGAGGTATTGAACTCCGGAATGCAACAAGGCTGACTTGCGTGAACTGAGGTAACCGGATTCAAGTCCGGGCATTACGGGTCGCACAAGTTGCCGCAGGTGTCGGAGCATCTCAAACCGGCAAGTTCCTTTCTTTTAAATGGGTAGTCTGCGCCAAGATCTGCAGTACACTCTTTTTTGCCGTACTAAGGTGTCAAAGTCTGGCGAGTCTAAACCACGCCCCTAGTTCATCTAGAGGAGGTACAATGGCCTCCTCCAGACTACCTCTTAGCAACTCTGCCACATCTTTGCATGTGTTCAAAGTCTAGATGGAAATGAATGAATGGATTACTATAATTGGGCTTGCACACCGAGACATGTAGCAAGTGCTCACAAAGAGATACTGCGAACTTCAAAACAGGTGCTAGCAAAAGCACTTGTTTTCTGTGTTTTGTGGATTTGGCATCAAAGAAAATCCGTTTTTTCAATAATTATTTGAACGCGGGTATGTTTAATAGCAAGGGAGGAGTTACTAGGACTTGGTATAGCTTACAAGCTGTAGCAACCTATAGCAAATCCGAGTCGCTTCACCCAAAACATTTTAGGAGTAATCTATGTCAAGATCAAACAAAACAGCAACCCTGACATTGTAGGGGACTTAAATTAAAGGAGGCCGATGCATCTCATGGCTATGCTTGTCACGTGTAAGGGTGTCTTCTCTTGAAGTCGTGGGGCTCGTGATCGCTTTAACCACTGAGACTGGACCCCTTATAAACACGTTTTCCGCCTAGCCATGCAAGTCTACATAATCGTGGACGATGAGAGCTCAACCTGGACTTCCTCCTGCCTTCCTCATTAATGCATGAAGAGAGAGCATTAAAGTAGTCAAGTGGCCACATCGTTGTATGGGCGTGCGGCCAAGTGGATTTAAGAAAGTTCAAGAGAAAAACCCTGAATTCAATCATTTTGTGAAGCATGGTCGACAAAAATGACCGTAGAGAGAAAGTCAAAAGGCAAGGTTGTGAGATATCCCACCAATCTCTCCTGTGTATGATGTATACCCTATATGAGAAAAATGATCAACCATGAGCCCCGTCATTCAAACGTATGGAATGATTAGCCTTGTGTCTGAAATGCTGATCCTTATAAACCCCGGATTAAGATTTTTCTTCATGATGTCTCGTGGGGTACCGGTTCATATCTACTTGTGAGTTTCAGAAGGTTCTCATTATCAACATGAGTGATGAAGCACATGTCGCATATGTTGCAGGCCATGCATTGTTGGCATCTCGGCCGGGTGCAAGAATGGAGCGGGCTCATTTCTGCCAAGTCCCACCTGCAAACATGTTGGTACTCTTCAGGGTGTGGTGATTAGCTCTCACAGGAGAGAATTGCTAGGAAGTGGATGCACCACATACGCTTGTGGTCGATGTGGTTATGTTTGCTCTTGCATGCTTTTAGATTGGTGAACCAATTTGCTGATTCCTCGGGCACCACACGTCCGGTTTGTACCGGCGTGTGAGAAACCGCATGAACCTCGTTCGCTCCAGGGTCTGGTTTGATCCCTGGGTGGCGTCTGGGCCCCACGTCAAGAAACTCACGTGGGTGGCCCGGTTAACTCTATTTATATGACCTCACTAGCTCCCGACTTACTACTATTTGTTCCTCTCCCGCTACTCTTGCGTTATGTGAGCTTACCCCGATCCATGGCGTCATTCTCTTTACCTCCTTGCTTGCTTGCTTGCCAGCACTCAATGCTACTTACTGGTATCACAACAAGAGGAGAGCTCTCCTCCTTGTGACAGTCCTGAGGCCTTGTCGGGTCACGTCTATGTGGCGGGTGATCCCGCGCAAGCCACTCAAGTTCCGGCCACTACAACATCACTTAGTGTAGTAGCCTCACACAGCCACCGCCGTTGCAGCTATGTGTCACGCACTCGCTCTCTCCCGTGCTCGACTCAGCTGCATCAACAGCTGCAGCGCCCCTCCGCCGTAGCCCGTCCACTCTCGGGCATGCTACAGCTCCAGTGATGTCACTCCGTGCAACCGCATCTCGCACGACTGCCAACGTGGACTCAATCGATGTTACAACAGCAGCAGCATTCTCCATTGCTGCTGCACATCTATGCATCTGCATCCGTTGCACCCGCTCTCTTGTAGCTGCCCTCACTTCTCCGCTGTGGTTACGACAACTGTGGCGACATCCTCTGTGCATCTGCAGGGTCCACATCCATCTGCTTTGGCCGTGCTGCCGCCACAGTAGCGGTTGCTTCGGCCAACCATTCACGCATCTCTCTATATCTCACCGCACTACGCTCCGCACACGCTTACTCACCAGCACCCCTTGCTGCCCTGTCTCTCAGCATGCAACTCTCTCTCTTACTACTGCAATACTTCAAGTGGGTGCAGTTCTGCCTGGACCTTTTGTCACACGACTTCGGCATCTCCCTTCTCAGTCCCTCTGAGAGACGAAATCTGCCATCTACTTGCACAATGCCAGCAGCTGCAACAGCCGCATTTGCGGCCTAAACCAGCACACTGGCTTCGCCGCCTACCGCTGACCCTACACCCACCTCGTCGAGAGGGTGGCGAGAACATGCATGCATTGACGAGGCCATCGCATGCCACGAGGAGCTGGCAGACCAAGCGGGACTGGAGGTGTGGTTACGCCATCGCAGCGACAGTCCAGGGTACCACCCTGGTGAGGACTACGACCCAACGGATCACGAGGCCCGAGCTGACGCAGGGGAGTATGCAGCCTACTGTCAGTCAGCTTCAGACAGTTTGCTAGCAATGCAGGACACTCCAGAAAGGGAGCCACCACATGATAAACGCCATCCTCAATCACCTGTAAGATCCCCAATTTCCTGTAGAACGCGTCAGTAGAGGCAGCAAGTCGCTCCTGGCACAACACCATCGACACCAGCAGCACCAGCAGTGTCGGCAGAGGCCGCTCGCAGACGTACGGCACCACGCCGTGTCCCATCCCCCGCTGCCTCCCAGGTAGCCATTGTATCTTCAGGGTCCTCTGACATTCTCCCTGTTCTATAAGCAGCTCTTGTTTCCACTGTCGCTATTGCCCCCACCTTTGCTTATACAACACATGCTGCTTGTGCACCTGCCAGCACCACTACTGGTAGAGCTGTTGAATCCTTCATTGCTATCGTAGTGAACCTAGGACCAATTGTAGCCGCGGCTATCAACATCACCACGCAGGTTGCTGCCGCTGCTGGTGCTGTAGCAACCACAGCAGCAGCAGCTGCCACTGCCCTCTCCAGTGCTGTTGCCTCCATCCACTTGTCCACGACTCAGGCGTTCTCTGCTGCTGAGTCGTCATTATGAGGTCACCAGGTCTGCATCCTTGTCACAGCTGTAGCAGCTGTCTCCACTCTCACAGGTGCTGCCCTCACTGGAGTTACCTGCCTTATTGTGTCCACCACCTCCTCTGTGGCCGTCATTGTAGCTTCAGCAGCAACCGCACTTCCACCTCTGTTTGCCCTGCGACGCTAGCCTGGGTGAGCTCCTATCTGCCCATCTCTTGGTCTTTGTGCTCTCTTTTTCCCTCTCTGCTGTGGCATGTGCGTGCGTTTCATCTTCACTTAAGTGCACCGGTGACGTCACAAGAGATCCACCTATCTTACAATCCCACGGCCACTGGGGCAGGGGAAACTCTGCCGAAGAAAAAATTGACTGTCTCACCATGCCTGTTGATGATGATCATTATACAGCACCATTCTATAAGCAGCTCTCCGAGCAGCCCTTAATGCACATAAGGCTGCTGAAGAGAAACTGCGCACTGAACAAGGCGATCAGGAAAATTTCGCTGACCAAATCGCCGACCTGGTACTCAATTACCTACAACCTGCACTGCGCTCCACACCCTCTATGTCCACAGCTGTTCGAATTGCTGCTGCTTTCTTTACTTCACCTGCTTCCACATCCACCACCGATGGCTCTCTCACCACTGATCCCCTGGCTGTCGCAGCTGCCGCATGTGCTGGTGCTGCCAAAACTCTAATTCAGCCAGCACATCGCAAGCCTGATTTTGACTCAGCTCCACCGTACTTTGCCACCACCCTCACCTTTCACTCGTGTGAAACTCGTTTCAGTGCATAGGCACAACATGAGCAGCTGTGGGAGCACTACTACGAGCCAAAAACCTCAGCCAACCCTCCCTTTGGTACCACACTAGGCATGCAGCACAAAGTATGCTCACTGTCCAGTTCAACGTGCTCTCTATGCGTGTTGATGAAACTGCAGACGCGTATTGGGCCCATAGTCTCTGTCTCCTGCATGATCTTGGCAAAGCAGCGCCTGAAGAAATTCCTGCGGTCTTCTCCATCGTCAACGACCTCATCCCCTAGTTGTCCGACATCTTCAAAGAATTCAAAGCGTCTGAGCTCGAGCGTCTTGCCACTGAACCTGTCCTAAATGATGCGCCCACCGGCATTGGGGCACTCTGGGATTTCACTACCCACTTCCTCACTGACTGGTCGAGTGCCCTCCAAAACAAGCGCATCCATCGTGTAGCAATTGCAGCTACAACCACTGCTCTTCCTTCCGCTTCTTCATCACCCACTCACATATCCTCACCATCCACCTTGACCACATCTCTTCTCAGTCAGAGTGGGGAGGAGGGTGTGGCCATGGGTATGGAAGAGGAAAAGGGGCCGGAAGCTCAAGAGCAAGGGGGCAGGGCAGTCGAGGCAAGGGGAAGAGCTCTACTGATGCCAGCTCATCCACGCCTTCTTTCAGCACTGTCACATGCTGGAACTATGTGCAACCTGGCATTCTACACCAAAGTGTCCGGCACCTCCGGACAACAAGCGTCTTGCATCCTCTATGTGGGCGCATTGGGCGCGCTCCTCTGGCACCACCGCGACTCCTTCTCGTACCACTTCCAGCCATGGCTCTTCCGCTCCAGTTGACACCGCCGCCTCTAGCAGAGAAGCCGCACCACCTCTCCTCCCCTACCCCTGGGGTTGACCTCCAGGGTATGGGGGACCAGTTTACTACAGCCCCCCATCCTGTGCCTACTCATCTCCTTCATGGGCCTCTCCCATGCACCCGCCTCAGCGCCCCTCCACGGCGGTTGTCATCACCCCGGACCCTTTTGTGGATAAACGCGAGTTGGATGCTGCCCTCTCCCATGCCGTCCACCAGCGTCACCTTCATGATCAGGGAGGTGAGAATGGACACTCTTGGTCAGAGTCATTTGCGTGTGTTTTTTGTGATCAGTTACGTGGTCCAGCGTCCGGTAATATTCTTGGACGTCACTCTGTGGATGTCTCGTGGATTGAGGACTGGCAATCTGTCCGCTTGCCACGCTGTCTTCCTGCCTGTGACCAGCGTCTTTCCCCCCATGCTGACGATGCTGCTGTGAGTCATGACCCCTCAACTGTTCGTGCGTCGGGTGGCTTTTGGATTCTTGACTCTGGAGCCACCCACCACATGACTTCGTCTTGTTCCTTCTTCGTCTTTCTTGGTCCTGTTGGCTCTGTTTGCTTTGTTCGCACCGGCTCTTCCTGTTCAAGGGGTTGGTGTTGTTCACTTTGTCGGCCCAGGGGGGGAGCTGCTCTTGCCTGACGTATTTTATGCTCCATCACTTGAGCTGAGTCTTCTGCCTGTCACGACGCTTGGCGAACAGGGCATGGACTTCTCCTCAAGTCGCGGCATTGCACCTGTCTCTCATTGCACCTCTGGCTGCATCTTGCTACAGGGCACACGCTGTGATCGCTTGTTTTGTGTTCCGGTCTTTGCTCCCACTCCCTCTATCTCCGCCCACGTGCACGTTGCTCGCTCTATCACTCCTACGCACACACAGAAATTACACCAACGCTTGTGCCACATTCACACTGGAGCCATTGACAGCTTGCTTTGTATACTTCCCGCGGATGCTCTTGATGTTGCTACCTTCCCTACGCCTTGCCCCCCAGATTGCCTTGACTGCACTCAAGGAAAAATGCATCGTCTCCCCTTTCCACTTCTGAATCCTGCACAACTCACCCCTTTGACCTCTTGCATGCTGACGTCATGGTTCCATTGTCTCATGATGTTCTGGGGGGAGGGTGGTTGCTACGTTCTTTTGTCTCACTGATGGTTTCTTGTGCATGCGCTAGGTTTTTTCCCTCAAACAAAAAAGTGATGTCTGCTCTACCCTCGAGTCCTGGCTTCCACAGGCTGAACTAGCCTGTGGACGTCGCCTTTGTGTCTTTCGTTTTGACCATGGTGGCAAGTTCATGGGTCCTACTACTTGCTTCTTCACGTCTCTTGGGGTGTTCATTGAGGCTACGACCCCCGAATCATCCCAACAGAACGTCTCTGAACGCTGGAACAAAAGACTTGTTGACAGTGTCCGCACACTTCTCAGTGCCCCTGATCTCCCTCCTCTCTTCTCATTTGAGGCCATGTCCTACATGATGTGGGTCTGGAACCGTGTTCCTCATAGTCCCCTCCCTCGCAATGTTGTCCCGTTTCGATCGTGGTATGGCCGTCGGGCTGACCTCTGCTTTGCACAAGTCTGGGGGTGTGTCGTAGCTGTCTGGCTTCTCAATGACATTCACGACGGCAAACTCAGCCCTCGTGGACATCTTTGCACCTTTCTCGGTGTCTCTGACTTGTCCAAAGCTTGGCGCTTTTGGGACCCCGACTGGGCCTGTGTTGTTGAGTCCTGTGACGCCATCGTCTTTGAGGATGTCTTTCCTCGCAAACCTCTCCCATGTTGCTCCTCCCTCATCCTTGTCCTCGCTCCGTCGGCTTAGGGGGGTGGGTCTATCTCAGCCTCCGATCTTGCAGGGACTCCACCAGCTCTCTCAGGCTCAATCACGTCGTCGTCCACGGTCCCTGATTCGGTCCCGTCCTCCTCCCCTGTCCCTCCCTCCTTTGAGGCCTCTCCTCCATTTGGACCCTCTCTGCCTGAGACGCCTCCCACCTCTTCATCTTCACCCTCTTTCTCATCTGAGTCCTCGTCGGCGCCTCTCAGCGTTACCCTAGTGTCTGTTGACACACCAACGCAGTCCTCCAAAGGACCCGCTTCTGTTTCCCCTCCGACACTGTCCTACAGTCGGCAGCATCCGTTAGTGAGTCAAACCCCCCCTTCTCACTGATGTCCCCCCTGTCGGGCCAGAGCCGTATACGAGTGGAGGGAGGCTTCGCTCCCTCCCACTGCATTATGTTTCACAGTCCACATATCTTCCTGAACGTCTCATCTGCTCTAGTGCATCCTCCATTGTAGCTAACTCTGCTGCCAGACCTACTAGACTGGATGTACTTGGTGTTGCTGTCAGTGTTATCCACCCCAACTCAGCTGTGGGCTACGCTCTTGTAGTCCATGAGTCTCACTGTGCCCTTCAGGTACCCGTTGCGTTCTACGTTGCTGCCTGCTTTACAGCGAGTGGTCTTCCCCCAGTCCCCCTTGAGCCAGTCACTATACGTCAGGCAAGGGAGGCAGCTAATGCTGACAGCTTGAAGAAGGTCATGCATGAGGAACTCAAAAACTCAAGGAACACGAGGTCTTTGAGCTTGTCGATCTGCCACAAGGTCGTAAGGCTGTTTCGGCTCATTGGGTTCTTTGGTCCAAGCTGAACCTTGATGGCACAATCGATAGGTACAAGGCTCGTTGCATCGCCAAGGGTTTCTCACAGGTACCTGGTGTCAATTTTGATGAGACGTTTGTCCCAGTCGGGCGCTACACGATGGCCACAGCCCTTCTAAGCCTGGTCGCTCAGCACTATTGGGAAATGGAATAGGTGGATGTGAATAATGCGATTTTGCACGGACAACTGGACGAGGAGATCTACATGGTACAACCACCTGGCTTTACTGATGGCACAGATAAGGTCTGGCGGCTAGGTAAGGCCCTCTACGGGCTCAAATAGTCCCCTCGCAACTGGATCCAGGAATCACCTCCACACTCGTGAGAGGAGGATATTGTCGTAGCACTGTCGACCCGGCACTCTTCTTGAGGCTGCCCTCGCAGCCCTTAGTGGCCATACTCGTCTATGTGGAGGATCTTCTCATTGCGTCGCCCACTCCTGCAACAGTGCAGTTAGTGAAAACTCTTCTGCAATCCACCTCCAAAACGAAAGACCTGGGTCCGGATCAAGTGTTCTTTGGCATGGAGCTCAAGTGTGACCGTCAGCGCCACACTCTCCATGTTCACCAGGCTACATACATTTGTAGCCTTGGGGAGCGCTTTGCCTCCTTGCTTTCTGACACCCAGAATGCGTCCACCCGGATGACTAAAGCTGGCCAGCGTCTGCTGAAGTCACATGACACATCTCAGCTGGGCGAGCATGTTGATGTCACTGACTACCTCAGAATGATCGTGTCATTGATGTATCTTGCCACTACCACTCGAGCGGACGTGGCCTTCTCGGTCAACTTCCTCGCACAGTTCTCACAGCAGCCTCGTCAGAGGCACCTTGAGGTAGTATTGCGTGTCATTGGCTATGCACTATCCATGGTACGAGTAGGACTATGCTACTGATCACAACCTTCTATGGTGGTTGACGGGTACACTGACAATGATTGGGCCAATGACACAGTTACACATAGTCGCACTGGCTACATCTTTCTTGTGGGTGGGAATCCTGTCTCTTAGAAGATTGGGAAATAGGGATGTGTTGCTTGTAGTTCCTGTGAGGCTGAGTACGTTGCTCTTGGATGAGGTTCGTGTGAGAGTGTGTTGTTGTCATGCCTACTACAACAGCTACGTGTGGCCATTTGATGTATCACATTTCGCTGCGACAACCGAAGCAGCAAGGCAATAGCTGAGCATGATGGCATGCATCACTCGCGCACCAAGCACATCAACATTGAGCACCACTTTGTTCATGAGCGCATTGCAGTAGGAGAATTCCAGGTTGTCTAGGTCGACACTTGTCAGCAGTGTGCAGAGTTTATCACCAAAGCACTTGGCAGTAGAATGTTCAAGGCTGTCGTGCATGCAGCTGGCCTGTTGCGTGTGCGTGATGTCCTTGGTTGATGTTATCACCTCCTGCTCATTGTGTACATTGTTACTTTGTGTGATGTGTGGAATGTTTGTCTGTTGGTCATGGGGGAGTGTTGGTTGTACCTGTTAGACACGCAAGTGACCTCTTCACTCTATCCACTCACACGCATCATCACTGCAGGTGACTGAGCAGACATGAAGCACAGGGCACATATTTTGCAGGCCATACATCGTTGGCATCTCGGCCGGGTGCAAGAATAGAGCAGGGCCAAGTCCCACCTGCAAATGTGTTTGTACTCTTCAGGGTGTGGTGATTAGCTCTCACATGAGAGAATTGCTAGGGAGTGTATGCACCACACACGCTCGTGGTTGATGTGGTTGAGTTTTGCTCTTGCATGCTTTTAGCTTGGTGAACCAGGTTTCTAATCCCTTGGGACCACACGTCCGGTTTATTCCGGAGTGTGAGAAACCACCTGGACCTCATTCAATCCAGGGTCTGGTTTGATCCTTGGGTGGCTTCTGGGCCCCACATCTAGAACCTTGCGTTGGTGGCCCAGTCAACTGTGTTTACATCACCTCGCTAGCTCCCGACTTACTACTGCTTGTTCCCCTCTCGCTACTCTTGCGTTACGTGAGCTTACCCCGATCCATGGCATCACTCTCTCTACCTCCTTGCTTGCTTGCTTGCTTGCACATCGTAGCACTCAATGCTACTTTGCCTGCGGCACTATTGCCGCACTTAGTTCAAAGGTTGTAGAGACCGGACTGCCAACTGGTTTGCAGTCCTCCATGTTGTACCGCTTCAGCATCTCGGCCCCGTATTTGGCCTGCCCCAGCTCAAGCATCCGCGCCCTCCGGTTCCGCGTGATGCTCAACCCGAGGTAGTACTCCAGCTCCCCCATGTACGAGATCTAGGCTCTCCTTCTCAGCTACTCTTTCAACTGCTCTAGGTTTGGCAGATCCTTCGAGCACAAAATCAGGTCTTCCACACAGAGTGCGACAAACTGATAGAGTTGTTTATTGCGCCACACGTACAGGCTGTGATCCGAATCACACCGCTTGAAGATGAGTTGTTCCATGAAGCTGTCCATCTGTTGGTACCAGTTTTTGGGCGATTATTCTAACCCTTACAGGGACTTCCGCAACTTGCACACTTTGCCCTCCGGCGCCTCCACCCCCTCTGGCATCTCCATGTAGATCTCTTCATTTGTGATGTTGTTGAGGAAGGCCTTCTTTACGTCCATTTGGTGGAGCTCCATGTCCTTTGCAGCCACCACCGCAAGAATCACCTGGATGCTTGTGAACTTGGCAACGGGAGCGAACATCACATCATAGTACTCACCATTATTCTGTGCATATCCCTTTGCCATCAGCCGTGGCTTGTATTTGTCAACCACACCTTCCTCTGTGAACTTGGTCTTAAAGACACACTTTGAGCCGATGACCTTAGCATATTTTGGCCTGTCCACCAGCTCCCACGTATCATTTTCCGTGATGGATGCCAGCTCTGATTTGATGGATGCGTTCCATTAAGCCCCTTCGGGCCGCGCAAACGCCTCTTGCATGGTAGCCGGCCCCGTTGATGCGGCCATCATGCACCGCGTCATGCCGATCCATCAACTAGTGCTTGTGTCGAAATGCTTCCCCACTTTCCGCTGCCTCCCATCGCTCTGATTTGATCCCTCTGACTCTGCACGCTTTGGTGAATCATCGACCGGACGGCTCCCCGAGGATCTCGCCCGCTCTGGCGAAACAACGCCCAGACGGGTGGCACGTCCTGTGGATTTTCCACCAACACCCGATCTGTAGTCCACTTGGAGTGCGGGCCTTGGCACCCTTGGTGCCTCATCTGCCGGATCCTTCTGGTTGATCTCCTTATCAGCTTGATCATCATCAGAGTCCTTTGCGTTGGCTGCTACCACTGGTGCACCAACGCGCTTTGATGTTGCATCTTTAACTTCGGCTTCCACAGGCTCCTTCTCGTAGTCAAGGAGTTGGAACCACTCTCCCGTCTTTGGAGAGTTCACCATGCCCACGTCGTTGCTACTGATGTAGCTCTGCTACTCGTTGATCTTGACTTCTTGACTGCGGATTACCTCTTCTTTTTGCATGTCATGGAGCCGGTACACCTTATGCACGTTCTCATGGCCAAGAAAGAGATACGAATTTACCCGTGGCTCTAGCTTCCTGTCACGCCGTTCCGTCGCCTGCACCATTGCATGCGCCTTGCACCCGAACACTTTCATTTGTACCACACTTGGCTTGTGCCTGCTCTAAACCTCATGTGGCGTCTTCCAACTGCTCTTCCCCTTCAGCAACGATGTAGGAGTGAGGTTGATGGTGTACCTCGTCGTACGCACTGCTTCCGTCTAGAAGCTTCTCAGCAAAGCCGCATCCACAAACATGGTACATACCATGTTCAATAATGTCTGGTTTTCCCGCTTAGCCACACCATTCGACTGAGGTGAATACGGCATAGTTTGTTCCCATTTCATGCCCTTGCTTCATCCACCCACTACAACCCACATACTCTCTGCCATTGTCGCTCCGTAGCGCTCTGACCTTCCGGTGATTCTACCTCTCTACCATGGAGACATACTCCTTCAGCTGGTCCACGACCTCGCCTTTCCGCTTCATGTAGTGTATGTAGTGTTTTCTGTTGTAGTCATCAATGAAGGTGATGAATTAACGTGCACCGCTCTTTGACGCCATCTCAGATGGTTTGCACACGTCACTGTGCACAACCTCCAATAGGTCAGAGGTGCGATTCACGTTCTCGTTGAACGATTTCGGTCCCGCCTTGTCCAAAATGCAAGGCTCGCACTTTTTGTGCTTTGTTGCATCTGTTGCCCCTTTCGCATAGCTGATGATGAGGCCGTATACTAGCTCGCGCTTCACCATCTCTTTCATGACTTCGGGTGAGGAATGCCCCAGTTGTGGGTGCCAGAGCTTGAGATCAGCCCCCCCTCCTTTGGCCAGGTTGACGGAGCATTCTTGTAAGTCTGTTGAATCTATCGCCATGGGGATCACCTTGGTCTTCACGATGTAGAGACCTCCCTCATGATTAGCCTCCAGCACGGGCTTGCCGCCACCATCCTTCCGCATGAATGCCCCCTTTCTCTTGAAGAGCACCTTGTATCCCTTGTGCGTCAAGCAGTTGACACTTAGAATGTCAGCCAAGTTGGGTACGTGTTGCACATCCTTGATGACGCGCTGCACCCGCTTCCCACCAACCACCACCTCCATAACCATGTCTTCTTGGCCAGTCGCTGACTCGACCTTGTTGTTTGTGACCACCATGGATTTGTTGGACTTGGTGTAGTTAATGAACCCGACCTTCTCAACCTGGGTATTCTCCACCGCACTCGAGTCAAAGCATCACCGGTTGGCCTTCTTAAGGTAGTGGCTTTGAATTCCGTTGAGGCGCGCCTTCTTGTCTTTGACATGCTTGCCGCTGGCCTTTGCCTTCTTGATGAACTCACGGGCCCAGTGGCCCTCCTTGCCATAGTTACGGCATGCATCCTTCTTGGCGCCCTTCTTGCTGCCACCATTTCTGTCACCTCCCTTACCTTTGCTTCTGCCACCATGCATTTTTTCATGAGGGCCGATGAGGAAGATGCGGACTCCCCGTAGCTCCGTCGTTGCACCTGGTTGAGGATGTACTATGTAATCGCACTATAGGTGAGCTTGTCCTTTGCCCATCCTCCCAAGACGGTGATGAGAGGGCTCCAGCTGTCAAGCTAGGCCATGAGGAGGGCCATCACATGCATCTGCGTTTTGATCTTCCACTCCACGTTAATGCATTGTGAGGCAAGCTAGTCGATCTACTCCATGGCGGAGATGGCATCATCTCCCTCCTCGATCCTCACCGTCAGGCGTCGCTTCATTGCAAAGATTTTATTCGCCAGCGAGTTGGATTGATGGATGGTATAGAGTTTTTTCCAAGCCTCGGTTGCTAGCTTGGAGCCCTGGAAATATCCCCACTACGACTCAGCCGTACAGAACACCAGTAGCATGAGCACCTCCATGTTCTTCTTTGCGAATGCCTCCTTCTGCGCTTCCGTTGCTGTCACTTTGTCGAGGGCTTTCGTTCCCTTCATGACCTCCAGCAGCCCCTTATGTACGAGGTGCAGCTCAACGTGCCACCTCCATGGCCCAATGCCATGGCCACCTGCATACTTCTGGATGGGTTATGTCTCCTTCTGCACCATTTGTGTAGTCTTCCACTCTTGGATCTCAGATTTTGACGGCGATGTCGTCCTCGAGGACGATCCCGTCCGTCGCGAAAGCCGTGAGCAATGTGTAGAGTGGTCAGGGCCGTGGACCCATCACCATTGGTAAAAAACTGCCCCCCCCCCCCCCCCCCCCCAGAGTGGTGGCAGTTCCAACGTGGCCTGATGGATGTTCATTGTGTTCACGACTACCTTTGTGCAGGTTCTGAGTCTAAACGTGAACTTTTTGGTTGCCTCACGCTATGTTTCTAGGAGTGGAAGGTAGTTGTGAGACAGTCACATTTGTGAAGAGAATAACATAATTTTGCATTAGTTTGTGGACATGGACATAATTTAGACATTTGTAGGGCTAGTCATGAGCTCTCCAATGCTCCAAACTGTGAGCGATTCAGATCACCGGAGCTCCCGCTACGTCAGCCAAAGTACAGCACCCCAATCCAGCTGTTCAGTCGGCGGCGCGCACCATGTCGCCCGCTGAGGCGCCCTCACACATCAAGGACCCATCAAAAGGCCATTCTGGAGGTGCAGATGTCCCTACACGTAGTGGCGGTGCCCCTCGCGCCTTTGGGGTCTGTTTCGATGAGTTAGTCATCGAGTTTGGTGATGGGGGTTGATGTGGTTCGAAACCTGTTCGCGGACCTGCAGTCAGATTTTTGACCAAGTCTCCGAGCAAAAAAAGTACTACTGAGTTTTGGACGTCGAGCCAGGATCTTGGTTAAGTCCCTCAGTGACAAACTACAATGCTGACATCCGGGGAATCATTCATGAGACGCCTCCGCAGCCTTTCCAAAGAAAAATCCCCAGATGGATATTTGTCACTCAGTCTAGTCATTCATTCACCAGAAGTTGAGTTGTGTCCGGCTCCCAGCGCCACTGCGCACACCCCAACTTCGGAAGCTCATATCTCCCTTGTTACTTATCTGATTCCGATGTCTGATTCCGCCAGATTTAGCGACTCGTTAACTTTTAGGGGCAATCCTCCATCATAGGATCCGAGCAATCCTCAAGCCGCTAGATCCAACTGCGAGGATTCTCCTCACTGGCGGCTCGCCAGCGCCTCCCGTCGCCGCACTTGGGCATGCAGAGGGGCGAATCTTCAACACCAACCTCTCTGTTTGCAGGTTAGTATCAGTAGGAGGGGAATGCAACACATGTGCACATTTCCGCCTTGGGAGCTGACATCAGCCTACATCAACCTACATCAGCCTATATCAGCCTACATCTGCTTGCAACGGTCAACGTGAAGAGGGCAAGGAGTTGCCTCTTCTCACCAACAGCCTACAACGGCCTCAAACACAGGTGCATCAGCATCAACGACAGGTGCAGCAGCCATAGCAGCTGTAGTTGTAGAGATGGCAGGGATAGGGGAACCAAGGAACCATTCTCCCATCCTCAAGTTTGATGGAGAGGGTTTTGCGCTCTGGAAGTGGACGTTTGAAATTATCGTGGATGATAGAGACTTGCTAGGATATTTTAACAGAACTATCCCAATACCAAAGGAGGAGGGTGCTGACCTTGTGCCATGGGTCAAGCTCAACAAGAAGGCTCTCACCATTCTTGTGTCCTCCCTACAACCCTCAGTCCTTGCACTCATTAGCGGTTGTACAGTGGCAGCCACGGCATGCACCAAATGAGGCAAGGTGTTTCAGTCCTCACTTTCCAACAGTCTCTTCATTCTACAGAACCTTATCAGCATGAGGCTTGCGAAGGGGAGGAGGCAATGGTGGTGCACTTCGTGTGGCCAGGACATACAATGTAGAGGGAGGATCCATCGTGACCATGGACTCAGCAGCGTCACGAGAGAAGTCGTGCTTGTGGGCAAGCAGTACCATGCCAGTGGCACAGCCAGGGTGAACCTCCATGAGGGCACAAGTACTTAGGCCAATCGCCTTCCTATCAAAGTCACCGCTGACAACGCTACGCGTGGCGCGAGGTCCGAGCCGCCTGCTTGTGTCACTGTTAGCGGCAGGCGAGGCAGGACAAGAGGCTAGGCGCCTGCCCTGGAGACTGCTATCGACAGTCGGAGCAGGGCGGAGGCGCCCGCCAAGTGCCAAATTGTAGGGCTCAGACAGGATAGGAGCAGGGGCCGCCGACAACTCAGATGCAGGCGTGGGTTGCACGCAAGGCGTGTCAACAGAGGATGGTGTAGCCTTGGCCACCAGGGACGGCTCCATGCGAGACGAGGACGCGTTAGCGACCGAGGATGGGGACAGCTCAAGGCCAGACACAGATGCGGACTCGGGATCGGGCAAGGCCTCTCACATGGATGCGGACTCGGATACGAACTTGGACTCAGGCAGGAACATAGAGGCGGGGGCGGCAGGGCGAGTCGCAGATGGGATGGGGCTAGAGGCGCCAATGGGCACAGCCCCCGAGGACAACCATTGGGGTGCCAGCGACAGAGTGACCGCACTGGCCGGGGACACTGGGCCAACCACGGCATGCACCTCCCCCTCACGCCGAGCTTTGGCACAACCAAGGGCATGAGCAACGCGGAGAGCGTGGATGCGAGCAAGGTCGCAGAACGTGAGATGCTCGAAGAAGACAACATCGCGCGACTCAAAGCGGTGCCCCTTTGGGTCCTAGAACCGCCAGGCCTTCGATCGTAGGGCCACGCCAAAGAAGACGTACATGCGGCCCCGCAGAGAGAGCTTGCTCCCTTGCTGCTCTAGTGTGAACCAAACGCAGGCGAGGGAGCCCTAGACACGAGCCAGGCGCACATTGGCACAATGGCCGTACCATAGCTCGTAAGGTGTGCGGTGGCCTGGGAGGGGGCCGTGTGGGATGCGGTTCCAGACCCAGGTCATGTACGCCATCCCCTCGAAGGCACAAGTCTCAGGCATGGCGTTGTCACAACGCATTGCACGGAGCACATCCTCCATGGTGCTGCTCTAGGGTTCCGAGACACTGTTTTGCTGAGGGGTGGCGAGAGCGGAGAGGTTGTTGAAGACACCGAGCTCGGTGAAGTAGCGTACCATGTCACCAAGGTACTCGCCGCTGTGGTCAAAGCAAAAGGTTTGAAGCATGTAGCGGGCCTGGCGTTCAGCCATGACCAGCCAAACACGCACAGCAATGCCAGTGTCACTCTTCTGACGTAGACTGTAAATTCAGTGCATGCGCGTGAAGTCATCAATTAGCGTCAAAACGTAGTGGCTGCGGTCCTCCTAAAACTCGATAGGGAGAGGACCCATGAGGTCGGAGTGGACAAGCTCCAAGGGCCGATGAGCCCTCAAGACTTACTCAAGGTAGGTGGACCGATGCATTTTGCCTTCGGCATAAGACAAGCAGTCAGTCGTGGGCGACGCCTAGAAGGATGCCGCATCAAGACCGAGAGCAGGCTGAGTGTGAATCAGCCTATCAACAGCCCCTAGGTGCACATGACAAAGGAGTCGATGCAGGAGGTGGTGGTGCTCAGGGGATAGAGCACCAGCGACAAAGACACACGTAGTGGGAGAGGGAAGAAGGGGGGGCACTGGCAGGAGACCTCAAGATGTGGTAGAGATCATCAATGACCGTCCCACTGAGGATGGTTTCTTGGGTGTTGCGCACAAAGATGCAAGCATCGGCAGCTATGTGCATGACACCCAGGCCCATCTTGGTCCAAGCACAGAAAAATAGCAGGCTGAGTTCAAGATCAGGGACAAAGAGTACCTCAAAGATATGCACAAGACCAGAAGGCCCGGTAAACTACACAATCCCGACACCCTGGACAGGAACCTCATGGCCGACTGTAGTGCGGACAGGGCGAACGGCACCAACGGGATGCAGGACGACAAAGGCGTCACGACGACACGTCATGTGATGGGTGGCATCGGAGTCAAAGACCCAGGGGGCATCCATGACGTGCGTACAAGGGGTAGCATGGCACTCGGTGATGGAACATGGCGTTGCAACAGAGCGTTGGGCGGGCGACGCGGCAAGGCAAACATCGGAGCTCACATGGGAAGCATGCAACCAGGACACATCATCAGGACCGGCATGCGCACACCACTACACAAGGGTACCGCCACATGCATCATCACGCAACAGGACACACAGTCCACAAGCTGATCAATAGACTTCAAGGGTTCCAGTTTGGGACCCAAGAAGTTAAACTGTGGCAACGATGGCCTACCGCAGAAGTGGGCACATAAGGCAGGGCCAATGGAAACCTCAGCCACTCATTGTGCCGCAAAGCTGCCAAGCACCGTGTTTCATAAACATTGTGAGCGTGCCAGGGTCGCGCCAGCTGAGTTTTTAACTACCTTGTCGTACATTTCTGAGCGGGAACGGTCTACGTGGCATTGTTGCAAAAACATTGTGAACGGTGCATTCTGTTTTTGAACCTCGCTTTTCTTTTTAGACTTCCGCCTTTGGCGACCGATTGTTGAAGCTTTTACTCCCGCTTCATCGTTGCTTGAACCTTCATATGAGCTGTAGAAGCCAACAAATGAGGATACATTGCGTATATAAAAGTGGATGAAAGTTGATTGCAACTTGGTACACTACAAAAATCAACAAGCTCATTTCATGCTTGACAACAACATAAATGGTGTGGCTTAGCGTAGGTCGTTCAAACATTTGAAATTAAAACATCCAATTGCAAATCATGGCTCGTAGCGCATACCATTCAAACCGCACTCTGAGGCGCATATCTCGTCGCAGCGTCCTTGTAGGCCAGTGAGATGCATCCATTAGATGTGTGGTTGTTATGGCCGGGGTCACAGGCCATCATTGATGGGCTTGAAAATTTGACGAGGAAAAGTGGTTGATGGCTGGCTAATGGCGTCTGTTCCGGCGCGAAGGTTGGCATCTCTCACCGCCCTCGCAATTGGCTCCAAAGATTGGACATGTTTGCGCTAGAATCGTCACCGCCACAACTGGTCGTGAGACAGGACAGGACTGATGGCGAATGACCGTGATGGTGATGGACCCAAATACTAGCGTGACCAAGAGCTGCACCTGGCCGTCAGCCCACGTCACTTCCCATCAGCGCCCATCAACCAAAAGGGTTGATGGGGAGCTCATGGGCCGACATCATCATCGCGCGAAACTGGCAAATCTTCATAAAACTTCCCGCTCTCGGATCAGATAACACCTGCTTGTTTCACACAACGGCGAGTGTCGCGTTACCAATGAACCCATTTTTTAATTCAATATTGAACTAGTGGCGGGAAAGAATTGATGTTTTCACCAATCAGCGATGGCTGACATCGTGACCGTGATGGCCAGTCCATCGTCCCAATTCATCTGTACAATTGAATTTTGTAGTTCCTGTGCTTTTATTTAAACCCCATCTGATAGCCTGTGACCCCGGCCTATGTCCTCAGTCCAATCATCCATCTACACATCAATGGCCTCCTCCGTTATGGCGTCGTTGTCCTCTATGGCCTCCTCCTCATCCTCTCCCGCATTTCACTCATGGACTCCTGTGCACAATGGTACCCATTCTGCCTGTCCCGTCCCATTCTAGGAGTACTCAAGGAACACCTTCCCTTGCAGCCACGCTACAATGCCTCACCTTCTAGTCTTTTCATGCATCCAACGTTGCCATTGTGGCACCGATGAACCGACGGGTGAAGACGTTGCCTTCAACCATTCACCGTATGTTGGCTACACTAGCAACATGTACAAGCATGGCGTGTATGTGCCTTACGCATCGCTTCCTCATCGGTGTGTTGACACTGGCATTGCGCCACCGCCACTAGTCCTACGGGCAAGATCCACTCCTTGTTTTACTCCGGTTCTCCTCGATGCACCCATGGCAGCACCATCCATGTCAACGGTCGGTGCACAGACGAGTATGCCATCCATTCCCACTATGGATGTTGTGGACATCCCCGTGGTATCCAGAGCCATACTATCTTTTGCAGTGCTACCACCACATGTTCAACAGATGTAGACAACGGCATCAGCTGCACCCACACCCTGCCTTCCAACGGCGCAGAAGGCGGATGTACCTACAATGCAAGCGGGGGATAAGCCAGGTTCGCTTTCCGAATCGACAGCAGAGACAACATCCGTGGCAATGGCTGCCGCTTCAACTCCATCGGTGACGACGAGCACTAGCGGTCTTGGCCCGGATTTTGTACGTATGACTGTGATGTAATGCTTGTTCAGTGTGCCATGGATTACGTGCCGGAACTCCGCTCTTCTGGCAGGTGGGTGGCCAAGCTGTTTGTCCGGATTTCGCCGGTCCTTACTACAACTTTCAAGTGCGCCAAGCCTCTGTCGCACGTGCAGA
Source organism: Penium margaritaceum (assembly GCA_023375785.1). Lineage (NCBI taxonomy): Eukaryota > Viridiplantae > Streptophyta > Zygnematophyceae > Desmidiales > Peniaceae > Penium > Penium margaritaceum. The sequence continues at coordinate 19,235 of SZWC01001746.1, read as the reverse complement.
TTCGTAGCTGCCTTGACGCTATCGGTACGTTGTGGAAGCTAGCTTTTGGACTAGTGGGACAGAGTGGGGGTCCTTTGAACCGTTGGACTTGGGAGATAGAGCTAGGGCCAGAAAAGTGAGGGGACATGAAGAAATTCAATCCACAGCAAGGAAAACTGGAGGGGAAGTCTTTACCGTGGTATGACCTGGCAACCAAGTTATTTTGAAGTGACAAGGCACGCGGCGATGATGTCATTACTAGTGATGGACTAGATGGAGATGAGGATTTCATGACTGCGATGGATGATGAGTGTATTGACGGTGATGGTCTTCATGTGTGCCGCAAGGATCCGGTCGAGAAACAGATTGGTTACGTAGACGAGATGGTCATGCATGCTGCAAAGCTTGAGTGTATCATCAAGGAGGATGGGCCAAAGAGCACCTATGGTAGATTTGTGCACATCATCAACAGTGACATGGCACTGCCACGCGAATACAAACTACCGTTACTGCATGCACTGAAGAAGGATGCTAGTATAGCGGAAGATTTTTACTCATCAAGTCACCTCGGCATGGATTTCATTGTTTCATTAATGGGCATGAACCCTTATGAGGCGAATGGCATGGAGGGTGGATCCGACAACACTGAAGATGAAGGTACTCATGGGACTGATGCAAGTACTACTGAACCATTGCCTTCTGACGAGTATTTGGGAGACAAGATGTGAATATTTGTCATGTTCTTGCTCAATTGTAATGCTTTAATATTAACTATCAGATTTTCATTGTCATGTCTGCCGTCTTTCACATAATCTGCCCACACAGCAGTAGCTATGTCATAATGAACTGTGCGCATGTGTGCATCGCTGTTCCTCCTCCCATGCATGGGTACCCGTACCGGGAATTCTAGGTGCACGCCCACACCTTGCACCATCTGGAATTTCATGTCATCACGTTCGTTCCTGTGGGTCTGAATTTAAGTGTGCATAACGAAACAGGAAAGCAATAATGCAGCCTGGAACGAGGATGGATATCAATGGACTCCACGCATGATGTGGAAACACACTTTCATAATTGCACAAGCGCGCTCTATCATGGACCGAGCAGAGTAGTGTCTACGATTTAACAATTTCTCAGCGTCCCGAGGCTACAATGCACTTGGGCCGAATTCTTGCAGGTAGCGGCAGCCTTGATACATTGTCATGCATCGGTACCCCTTTGGAATTGTTACATCTGCATGGATGTGCATTCCACATGGCAGTGAAAAACCACGTGCCAGTGCATTGCGGAACATCCGCGCGTCATGTGCTGATCCCTCCCAACCTGTCGTTACGTGCGTGAACCTCGAGTTACCATCACATGTGGCTAGTATGTTCTTCGGCTGTTGTTGATGTCAGTTGATGTGACACATGTTCCAGTGATTACTTGCACATGTGTCAAGTCCAGCACACACACACATTGATTGAAACATGGCAAGTAGTCTCTTCCCCCAAGCGATGGATTGGCCAGTAGATTGTCTGGTGATGGCTGTCGGATGTGTGTGGATGCAAGACTGTTGATTGCCGTAACAACCTCACGTAGCACACATCCAACCGTGGCCTTCCCCTTAAACACCCACTTAGCTCACAATGACACAATCCGATGGCACATGCACTGTGTCCACACAAGAAAACATTCTCTTCAATGCTCACGATGGTGTTGTGCATGTTTGTGTTGGTGTGTAGGAGCCCAATGATGTCGGACCACGTCTTCCACAACATCCATGTCATGTTGAAGAGAGGACAGGGGTGACCACAATGCAGTTCGTGTATCCATGATGGACCACCGAAGGCGCTAGTGTGCATTGCACGTCTGAGAGAGCGCTGATGGAGATGCCTTCGCAGATCAGCAAGTATCGCCTACAGCATGACGAGAATAAGTGCTCTCAGTCCAAATGCATGGCGAATGTTAACCTCGCGGACTTCTTCGCACACATTGCCCTCGTCCATGGTGACTTGGTGATTGTCTGCGTGAGCTAGTCTTGGGGTAACCTCTCTAAGAGAGGAAATGTACGAGGAGCATGGCTAGAGCTTCGGGGCTGAACAGGTGCATGCAATGCGTTCCACGTACCGTTGAACGGCGGGATCAACTGTTCAAACCTCTGAGAAATGAATTTCGAAGATGAGGATGCATGAATTGTGGCAACGTTCGCCAATACAGTGCAAAATACGTTGTATGGAACTTCATGGATGAATGGTGGGGGTTTCAGTTGAGAAATTTCCTGGAACCTTCCTAAGCGCTTGCCACTCAACTAAGCGTCAGCACTGAGTCAGTGTGTGATGACAGTCAGAAATCATGCACAAAACTGCAAGGGTCTAGGTAGGGACACGTACACAGTGTCAGGAAGCTAAAATTGAATACAATTGCAGAGAGAGATAACAAATGAGCAGCAATCCACCTAAATAGCTGCCGGCTACCTAGAGTCTCTAGAGGCCACAGTATTTTTCTACCTGCTCAAACTGGCCCAATACCACAGTTTTAGCAGTAACTCACAGCTCAGATGTCATAATCATGTGTCGTCTGTACCAGAAGGTGCAAAAGAACTAGCTCTACGCAACAGACATACATAAGGTGGGTTCCCATCATCAAGACATGACAGGCAAGAAAAACATGCAAACTGGCAAGAGTGGCCAGTCCATCGAGAAAAGTCCAGCATGACCACAAAAACCGATCACGCTGCCAGGATGGAGCACCCGCGTCACACTGGTCATGTCGTAGGTGTTGAAGACGTTTCAGGACCATCACCATGTCATCGTGCTCTCCAATACTGCTGCTCCATACCACTTGTACGGGGTATACGAGTAATCACCATGGTCGTCGCTCGTGATGGATGGAAGCCACACAAACCAACACTCCCCCTGGCTAACACAGTTGTCACCACAACGATGACTGAGTGAAGGTAGGGAAGGAACGCATGCAAAATCAACCATGGCAAGAACCAATCAAGCACACGTATGCAGGTGCCTCTCCCTCCTCATAGAGGGACTTTACTCACTGTCCGTCGTAAACACCAACCACATTACAAGGCCTCCTCCTGGCAGTGGTGCAACCCACTAAGTGCCCGGGTCTCGGCCATGCATGAAGTCAATCACATATCCATGTGCCAAACATCGTGCACGAGGTACAGTGCAACAAGGTCTCCTCGTGACCCCGGAACATGTCGCCGGGTGTCCGAGTCTCAACCACACCTGCTCGCATGCATGGAGCATGTATGACACATGGAGGCGATGGGTCTCCCCGTCATACCAGTGCAAGTCACCAGGTGCGTGGGTCTTGACCAGCATAACCTCAACCAGAGCATCGTGCGAGACCCAAAGTAACCACGCTGCCTCATAATGGTGTCAGGCCAAAGCCCACACACCAACACTCCCCTTGGGTTACAGAGGCTGACTGTACAATCAAAGCTGAAGACTACGCCCAACACAAACCCTGTGGAGGGAGCACGGCTCCCCCATGACCACATACCCCTGCACAGCAATAACAAGGGTGACAACGATGCTGGTGGGGTGTGCATGCACATAGCCTCACCCTGTAGTGTCATCATCGATGTCATCATCATTGTTGTCATGGTTGTTACTGCTGACATCACTTGCTGCTCTGACTGGTGCAGCGGTGAGGGCCTACTCCAACTGCACCACTCAAAGTATGCCTGCCAGCTTCTGAGCTGCACATCCCCACGTAGTCTCCGTAGCGTCGAGATGCGTGTACAGCTTGTCGTGCTCTGCTGTGGCAGCCGGGCAGCCGGCTGCATCTGGAGCATGTAGATGGTCACTCACAAAACAAACCTGACGATGGACCTCCATCGCATGCACGTCAACACCATCCACGGCCTCCTACAACCTCTCCACCTTGTTGCACGGATCAGAGTCCTCCACGTCAGTTGTGGACTCATCTGTCGCTTAGCTGCCAGCTGCTGGCAGGACATGAGCAACATAAAGTACGTCGACATCTTTGGCGTCTGCATCTACAAGAGTTGTTTCTGCGGAGGCACCGATGTTGCTGACACACCTGTCACTCGGCCATCAACTATTGGCCGGGCGTCGACAACTTTTGGTACATCTGCATCTGCTACATTGTTGCCGTCGTCGAGAGCGCGCTCAACCCCGTGGGGCTCCTCCTAACCCCTCGTGCACAGCCAATCATCCACCTATTGTTGAAGGTCCGCCTATCCGAGATGTGTATCCTGTAAAGACCACTCAGCTGCCTCGAGACGCCTCTGCACATCATCTGAACACTCCCCGGCAGCCCACTGTACTGGAACATCCGTGGTGTATAAACGGTTGGTGGCCTCGTGGAGCTCGGCCATGAGATTCTACATGCGGCGCCTCTGCTCATGCTACGGTTATCTCCTGCGCGTCCGTCGCGGAGTGCAGGCGCTCGAGTACGGGAGCTATACCTGTGTCGTCGGCTGGAACCGCCATGGTGCTAGCGACACTGGTCAAGCCAGCCATGAGCCGGAGGTCCACAGCTCGCTCTCCGTCCTCCACCGTGACTGCTACAAGATCATCACCCACTATCTACGTGTTGCACCCATGGATGTTTGCCACAGTACAGGGGCCATCCTTCACTTGTGCTACGGCAGCTGCAAATACCGCAGTACACTCAAACTCTACGTTTGTCACCAACTCCATGCCTGACCAATCCCCCATGTACGACTCGTCCTCAGAAGGGACATATGCCCCCTCCTGGCGGTCGGCCACATACTCCTATCGTCCAGCAGTATCCGACGCATCAATCATGTGTTATCCTGTGGTCGATGACAGACACTCCATTCCCCCTACGCCCGTTAGAATGGTAGAAACCGAGAGGGGACGGTGCACCAACCCCGCGCGATCGAGGACAAGGGAGAGGGCTCTACTGCAACTCTTATCACTGCCATTGTGAACCGAGGTGCACCCGGCGTGGCGCTCACACGCCGAGCCCTTGGGATAAACCTCCCAACCCTCGACCCCTTGGTGTGTAGGCCAACCCTTGAGATGTTGCACGACCCTCCCCTAGCAGCAAGGCCCCTGCTAGTAACCGAGGTTCCCGCCGTGCGACTCTCCCGGCGGCGTTTGTACCAAGGTGCAGTGCGGAAGACTTGTAGGATCGAATGGACGTGTGTGAGGCAATACGTGGAACACAGGCCCCTAGGCTTGCTTATGTACTAGCCCCTATGAGCCAGCCGAAAGCTCCTCGGTACTCCGAGGCCCTCTACCAAGGCGCATTCATCAAAATAACAAATGCATCATGTAGTACGTGCCGCGAGCTTTCCAACGCACCAAAGAATGCCTCAATCCGTGAGGAAACAGCTAAGTTATGGCCGTTTGAGTGCTCCACGCGTGACGGCCGCTGGCAGCACCGCCAGCGGAGGTCGCGGCCACCCGAAGCGCCCTTTCTTGCGAATGTAGCTCCAGCCGCCATCTCAAAGTGCCCATGGATACCAATGAACCTTTCCTCATTGGCTAAGTGTCCATCGAGGGGCGCTTTGGCTGCAGTGGGCGAGAAAGTCGCTCCGCCTCGTTGGGGTCGAACCGGTGCTCCCGTCCATTTTCCGGACGCGCACCACCCAACTTTGCCCGGCCGTATCTTTCTCGTCCTTGCACGGAATGACCCAGTTCTTGGGCCAAACCTGCATGGTTTTCACGTAAAATACAACTATAGCCTCAAATAAGGTGTTTTATTCAATCAGGGTGATGAAAACACCGCCTCGACCAGCGGGTCCCATAACAGCCATAGTAACTCCAACTGTCCCGACCGTCGTCAAGGTATCAATGGCCTCTACTACCTCTCTGACTCCCTCCGCCACATCGGCTGCAATCTCCAACTCAATCTCTGGAGCTAGCTCAGCTTCATACCACTCCTCCTTGGATGAAAAATCCTCCCCCCACAATGGGAGCGTCTATCCCCTCCAGATGGTGTGTAAACTGAGTGTTTTGTGTGCCTCCGTCTGCTGCCTCAGCCCTCAGCTCCATAGTAGTCGTCTGCAGACACTCTATTCCCCCCACGACCAACACATTGGCAGAAACAAAAAGGAGGTAAGATACCAACCCCGCGACCCGGGACGAGGGATTCGGCTCCTTGGCAACATCTGTCACTACTACTACTGTTGCTGTCGACACTACTGCTTCTGCTGCCGGTACTAGTGCAACAGCCTGGGCACGTCTAGCCAATCGTGCCATCCGCTCTCACGCGCAGCGAGTGCATGCACGAGGGGTGCCTACGGCTAAGAGAGCGACAAAGTTGGAATTTGGGATGACTCTGACTGCATCTAGGACGGAGCGGTGGGTGTCAAACATGGACGTGGGGTTGGGCACCAAGACATCCTGAGGCAATGTCTCACACGCGGGCAAGGACGATGAGGATGAAGAGGGGGAATTCTATACTATCATTGTGGCGATAGATCACTCAGGGACCACATGGTCTATGAGTTTTTGCACCATGCCCTGTAGACCCTTGAGCTTGGCGTACAACACTGCATAGCTCAACTGAAAGGTGCCAAGGTATCGGCCAAAAATGTCTCTGAGTCAGATGGTGAAGAAGAAGGGCGGGACCGTATCCAGGGCAGTCGCCACCCGTCAGGGCGCTGGTGACACTGGCGCCAGCCATTGTGTCAATCACCACAATAGTAGCAGGCAAAGCCGTTATACGCCTGAGCCGTGTGCTACGGTTGAAAATGCCACTGTGGACGCGGCTCCTACAACGCATGTAGTGCCGGTGCCGGTTGTGCTCTCTGCCATGCTCGTCTGCTCATCTCCGAAGCTTCGCGTGGGTGAGTGCACACGTCACTTGATCTTATTGGCACAAGGCCACAAGGGGAGGTGTGCAATTGAAGCAGAGTCTCTCAAACGTGCTGTGAAATCATCACAAGGATGGCCACCACCACATTGGTGGTGCGCTGCTGTGCCATTGCTACCCGATTGCTATGCTGCTATCGCACAACTAACGCAATGTGCGACCTCAAGTCACCTTCGGTGCTCCTATTGTTGTCACTGTTGCCTACGGCCACCATCAATGCCAACGGCGGTGGTCCCGGCCACACTTCCTATGGCTGATAACCCTGCTTGTAGTACCGGTACGGCTGCGGATGCTACTATTACATCGTTTGCCATCTCCAACCAACGACTGTGAACCCTGGCCACCTCTTTGCTACTTTTTTTATTGCTGTTGCACGCCAACAACTGTGGCCTTAAGCCACCTTTTCTGATGTTGGGCCCCCCCGCCCATTTTTTTATCACTGATTAGTTTGGTGCCAGCCGGGTTCCCCCACCCGGGGTTTTTCTTGCGTGCTCCACTCGTGGACCCCCCTCCCCCCCCCCCTTTCTTTTTTTGGCTCTTGCTCGACACTTGCCTCAAGCGAGCTCGTAGAGCGAATTCGCTCCGCCAGCTCGTCGAGCGAGCGAGCTCGGCAAGATCACGGATTAGCGAGCTTGCTCGTGGGTGAGCTAGCTTGCAGCGCGACGCTGAAAGCATCTTCGCGCTGCAGGTAAGCACGTGCTGTGCTTGCTACCACTGCGGCTGTCCCTGCTGCGAGTGCTACTACTACTGTTGTTGCATGCGTGTGTAGTCGCAGCCACACGCTGGAGCTGCTTGCCGCCGCTGTCACTCTTCTTTCTGTTGCCGTGCGGTGTTGCTACGGCTGTTGCAAAGCGGTGCTAAGCACTGCTGCTGCCCGCTACTGCTGCATGGTACTGTGGTTGCTGCCCTCCACCGCTACTGCTGTAGCAACTACTCGCCACCACTGTTGCTGCAACTGCTGCTGCAAAGACTACTGCTCTCAGCCGCTGCAGCTATAGCTGCTAGCCGCTGTCGTTTCTATTGCGGCTACTGCTATGGTTGCTGGACCGTCACTACGGCTGTAGCTTCTTCTGCTGCTGATGCGGCTCCTGCCCACTACCATTGCTAATGCAGCTATTTGCTGCCACCGTTGCGGCTACGGCTGTGACAGAGGCTGTTCCCCTTTGCCACTTCTATTGTAGCTACTGTCGTGGCTGCTGCGTTGCGCCGCTGCTGCTGCAACTGCTCGTCTCCGCTGCTGTTGCTTCTCCTGTCGTTACTGTGGATGGTGGCCGCCGCAACTACTACTGCAAATTCTTGCCATTGCTACTACTAGTGCGGCTGCTACTATGGCTGCTGCCCTGCGTCGCTGCTACTGCAGCTGCTCGCCGTTGCTACTGTCACTACGGCTGCTGCTACCGATGTGGCTGAAATGGCCACCGCAATTGTCGCCGATGTGGCATGCTATTTCTGCTGCTATCTCCGTTACATCCCAGTCATTGTGGGTCCTTCCAGGATCCATTGATGCTACCACTGTTGCCACTCAGTGCTACTGCTGCTGCATTTCTGCTATAAGGCACAATGAGCTGTGGCTCCTTTGCTCGGATACCATGAGAAACCTCCTGAAACATTCATAACCGCTTGCCACTTAATTAAGCGTCAACGCGAAGTCAGTGTGTGATGACGGTCACAAGTCATGCACGAAACTGGAAAGGTCTGGGTACGGACACGTACACAGTGTCAGGAAGCTTGAATTGAATACAATTGCACAGAGAGATAACAAATGATGAGCAATCCACCTAAATAGTTGCCGGCCGCCTCGAGTCTCTACAGGCCATAGTATTTTTCTACCTGATCAAACTGGCACAAAACCACAGTTTTGGCCATAACTTCCTGCACAGAGGTCACAATGATGTGTTGCATACACCAAAAGGTACAGAACGACTAGCTATACGCAATAGACCCACATAAGGTGGGTTTCCATCACTAAGACATGACAGGCAAGAAAAACATGCCAATTGGTAAGAGTGGCCAGTCCACCAAGAAAAGTCCAATAAGCCGATCAGGCTGGCACGACGCAGTACCTGCGTCACATTGGTTGTGTCGTAAGTGCTCAAGAAGTCTCAAGACCCTCATCTGTTGTGATTTGTGACGTTCTTGTCAACCTGAACTGTTTACTGTGACCACTCGGCCGTGTCCATGCCCATGCAGATCCCTGATGTGGACCCAGATGGTACCGGTGCGTCATCTAGTGGTGGACTACCAGCTTGGAGCTGACCGACGACCGTCCCAGAGCTCTGGACGCTGCCTGGGACCTGTTGCCGTTTTTTCTACAACACGTAGGAGTTTCTTGGTGGACTGGTTTTGGGCCCAATTTGCATGTTTTTGCATTGTGTGTCCACCGTTTGATGCCGTATGCATGCATGTGAACAGTCGTAGTTTCCGGCTTGTGATTTTGCACGTCTAGGTTAAGATGGTATAGTGTTTTGACATGTCTACGTTGAGTTACGGCCAAAACTGTGGTTTTGGCCTGGTTTGAGGACAGATCTTGTGCTGCCGCATGCGACACCCGCCGTGCGCTGTGGCAGGAACTTATGCCATGGACCTGTCATTTTCATTTCTCTCTGCACATTCTATTGAATCATTATGACACTTTGCCTTGTGTCCCCTAGCCAGACCCTTACCGTTGTGTGCACGACTTGTGACTTTTGTCACCCTCTTACCAGGAACTGACGCTTAGTCAGCGGCTGTATCACTAGGAAGCTTCCATGCATCTTCTCATGGTATCAAAGCGGTGAGATAGTTCTCGCCGAGCTGCACAACAGGGACACAGCAGAGCAGCAGTAGTGAGTGTCACCGCTGCAGCCGATCCACAAGGACATGTCGACGTCACCCGACTGCCGGCGACGTCACCCACTTTTAGCACGTGAGAGTGCATCAGTAGCGCCCGCAAGCAGCAGCAGGAGACAGCTGTAGCGGACGGTAGCCACTAGCAGCTGCTACCGTTGGCGCTAGCAACGACGGCAATTGGCCGCAACCACAGCATGCGGCGGCGGGCAGCAGCAGCAGCAGCAGCGCGTGGCAGCAAATATGCGCACCAACAGCAGTGCGCAGGAGGAGCAAGACGCACCAGCTCTGCGCAGCGGCAGCAGGCAGTAGCCATAGCAGGCGGTGGGCAGCAGGGCAACAGCAGCACGCAGCAGCAGCAGCATCAAGCAGCAGCAAGTAGCAGCAACAATAGCATCAAGCAATAGTAGCAGCAGCGAGCAACGACAGCAGTAGCGTAGCAACGGCAGCACACAGCAGTAGCAACGTGCAGCTAGAGTAGCGCGCAGTAGTGCCGCAACATAGTAGCAGCAAGCAGCTGCTGCCACAACTGCGCAAGCAGTTGTGCTACTACTGTTACAGGCGCAGGCACAGCAGGGGCAACAACCGAGCGGAAGGTGCTACGGAGCTTCTGCGTAGTTTCCGCGCGGCTACCGCGGAGCAATCGTCCAACAGCCGCGAGGATTGCCAACCAAAAAAATGGAAAACTATGCTGATGTCAGCATTTTCCTTGCTGACGTCATCATGCCCGTGCTGACGTCAGCAAACCCCTACTGACGTCAGCACCTGCCTTAGTCAAATTCTGGGGTTGGAAAGTCAAAGATTGCCAGCGTTTCAATTCCTTGAGAACCGTTGGCAGCTCTGAAATCCGATCGGTTTGACATCCCGGTCCATACTGAGTCCCGACATGGCTCCGACCGGTGACAAGGACAAAGGACCACCAGATCCCTCCTCCTCCTCCTCAGGGGTCATGAGCCCACGCTCGCAGGCCATTGCGGACCTGTGGAGTCAGTAAGATGAGGTACGACATCAACAGCAGCAGCAGACTGACGTCATTCGTGCTTCACTGACCTTATTCGTGGTCAGACCACGGCCCCACAGCAGACATCCGAGGGAGTAGGCGGTGCCATACCTTCTGCACACCAGAAAGCATCTACACCAAGGAGAGTAGCACGACAAGACCCACCACTTTTAGATCGTTTGGATGAGGACCTTGGCATGCCAGATATGGACGATGACACCTATGAGAGGGAGATTCGTGAACTTCATGAGCGCCTCCGCCAGCTTCAGACGTACTCCGGCTCCCTGTTCTTTGAGATCCGATCTTCATCTAATCCCTACCTCGGCGCCTTTCCTTGTCCCAGTGTCGTCCCCATCCCTCGTCCTTCTCAGCCTGTGGTTGCCCTCCTCACGGAGTGGCAACCCAAGGACTTCGAGACACTGCCTACACTCTATGTTAGCGAGGACGGCTTTGATTGCTGGGAGACTCTCTTCCAGGTTTGGGCCACTTCAGAGGGAGTGTAGCCCTACAATCACAGTCCGTATCAGGTTACGGACCGTGCTCAGGTGCTGACAGCGGCTCGGGCAATGCGGGGACTCCTTTACGCCATGCCGCGCGAGACTGTTGTGGACTTTTCCCCTTTCCTTAGAGAGGCCGGCACGGGCGTGGGTGCTGATCCATGTGGAAGCGGGGATCTGGTACTGTCCCTGCTTGCTATAGAGACGCACGCCACCAGCATAGCTTAAACTTGCACTTTCCACTCCCTTTGTCAGGGACCTGCCAACTCCGTAGTTGGTTATTGGCGGTGTGCCATGCGCATCTACACGCGCCTTAGGACTTCACAAGGTACACGGCTCTGGGCGCTTCGCGCGCTCATGATCGAAGTCTGTCTTGAGCACGCAGACATCTTTTCAAGGTACAGCGATGCCGTACTCGAGCCCTTCTCCACCTCTCTTAAGCTTCTTCCTTGGGTACATCAGCTCTTCCTCTAGTTGACATCCACTCGTGAGGCAGTCATTGCCCATCACGAGAGTTCCCTTGCTGTAGCGGTCATTGCGTTGCCTCTGACCCCCTTCTTCATCCTCTGGCACACCCTCCTCTTGCGCCTCCACCTTGGCTACCACGATTCAAATGCAGGGTGTGGCAGCCGTGGCACTGGGAAGAAGGGTGAGAAGAGGCGTGGTTCGGGCTGGCAGCAGTCGTAGCAGCAGCAGTCATCGGGCAGTAGCAGTGTACGTACTGTCCACGCTACAACCGTGGAGGCGCTTATCGCCACACTGAATGCCTATAGCCACTGGACTGGGCGCGGATCACTTGCGGTCTTTAGGCTGCACACGCGCAGTGGGTTGCATCGAATAGCAAAACCTCCGATCAAGAGGCGACCACCATTGCACCAGCTCCCGCTTCCCCTCTGGCGACCAATAGTGACCCGGACCCACGTGACCGCACCATCGCCGAGCTCCGTCACCTCCTGGCACTTCACTTTCAGGGAGGTGTGAGTGTGTTATCATAGCCGGGTGGTTCACAGATTGTTTGCTCGTCCGTTCACGTCACTCGTGATGACTTGTGTGGGGAGGCACAGCTAGCATGTGAGGATGATGGGCATGACAGTACCGATTGGATTTATGAGTCTCACCTCTGTGCCATTCGTCGTTCCTCCTCATCTGTTGCTCAGCGCCCATCTGAGGTTGAGTGTTCCATTGCCCGTTGTACAGTGACGTCCTCTGGTTGTGATCCCAGTGGCACTTGGATCATCGATTCTAGTGCCACTAATCACATGACGTGTCGACGTACTGATTGTGTTGTTCTTGGTCCTGTTGCGTCTGTTTCCTCTGTTCGCACAGGCTCTGGTCAGTCCTTGCCGGTCCGGGCTGTTGGGGTTGTGTGCTTCGATGGTCCGTCTGACCCCCTGTAACTTTTCGAGGTGCTCTTTTTGCCTGACCTTGAGCTCAGCTTGCTTTCTGTGCGTGCCTGCACACTGATGGCACTCTCTATGGAACACACTGCAGACCCCGCAACATAACAAGTATTGATACTCACACTATTCTTCTTTGTGCTTCTGTTGTGGATGATCTATATCGTGTTTCTTGCACTTCTTCTTCTTCTTGCTCTCCCTCTCCTCATGCATGTGTGTTTGTCACTGGTGTTCTGTCTGCTGAGCACCAGTGCCTACTACATCGTCGCCTGTTTCATGTGGGCTATGACATTGTTTTGAAGCTCATTCGGACACAGCCTGCACTCAGTCTTGACGTGGCTTCTTTCAAGAAGCCGCCCAAGACTGATTGTCCCTTATGCGCTCAAGGTAAGATGCATCGTTGCACCTACCCTCACTCCCGTTCTCGTGCACTTCGCCCTCTCGAGTTGGTCCATTCGGATCTTCTTGGTCCTCTTCCTGTCGAGTCTCTATCCGATCCAGGCCGATACGTCCTGACTTTGGCTGATGACATCACCCGGATGCGGTGGGTCTACAGCCTGCGCCAGAAAAGTGACGCAGCTCTCGCGGTTCACCTCTGGCTAGTGATGGCTGAGCGTCAGTCCCGCCACACGCTGCATACCTTCTGTTTAGATCACGACGACGAATTCTTGGCGAGATGGATAGCTTCTTCGCCGAGCACGGGATTTTTCACCAGGTCTCCGCTCCTGCTACTCCTCAACAGAACGGCAACTCTGAGGGCTCGAACTGCACCATGGAGGATGCGGTTCGCGCTATGCGGTCTGAGTACGGTCTCACAATGTCCTTCGTCTTTGAAGGATTCACCTACATGACGTGGGTCTAGAACCGCCTCCGGCACGGTCCCCTTCCGGACCACGTTACATCGTACGAGCTCTGGTTTGGCCACCGTACTGACCTGCGCCTCGCTCGCGTCTTGGGATCCTTGGCTTTTGTGTGGTACACCGACGACCAGCAGGAGTCCAATGTCTTGCCACGGGGTCGCTTTTGTGCCTTCGTGGACATCTCCACGCGGTCGAAGGCCTGCCATTTTTGGGACCCCGCCCATCGTCGCATCATTGAGTCCCGCAACGCGCTCTTCTTTTAATCTCTCACCTACTGTGATCTGAGTTTGATCACGTCGTTGTCTATCACGCACGTTCCTACGCGTGAGGCTTCTCAACGGATGGGGGAGTGTATGCCTGTGAGCAACTCTTGCCCGGCTGATGTGTCTGTTCGAGCCCCTTCCAATTCTCGGTCTCCGACTCTTGCCTCTCGATCAACGTTGTCGGCCCACAGACCTCTCTAGCACAGCCGGCCTCTACCCCTGTTCCCTCACCCCACAAGTACCCATGATTCTATACATGTGTCCACTATTCCTCCTGCCTCTGTACGTGGTCATGCCTCGACCCCTGCTCCTATTGTCCCACCCAGTCCCGTGTCTCCCACACATGGGAGACACGTGTCCCATCTCCTCACACTGCATCACCTGCTCCTTTACCTCAGCCCTCACCAGCTGTGGTCTCTGAGCCTGAGGTGAGCCCCTCGGGCCCAGGTTACTCGCGTGAGCCCGGTGGTCCTCTTCAACCATTGGACTCCGGAGTCTAGCGGGCCTCAGACCCCACACCCTGGCGCTCCACTCGCAGCATCGCGAGTGGTGATCCTGGCACAAAGGCCCTAGGCTTGAGTTTCCGCACTGATCACATAGAGGTCCATCCAGCGTGCCCTATACGGCACGATCTCGTCACTCTTGAGTTTCATATAGCTTGTGATGCACCAGCTGACCTCGTGGTCATCAGGCCCAGCACTAAGGCGTGTGCACTTGCCACTTAGAGCTCTCCCTTTAGGGTGCCTGATCAAGGCACACCAAGGGAAGCTCTCTCATCAGAAGATGCAGACGCCTGGCGTGTTGCCTGCGAGGATAAGCTTCGCGCCATCCGAGAGCACGGAGTTAACAAGCTAGTTGACCTTCCACCTGGGAGGAAGGCTATTCAGGTCAAGTGGGTCTTTTGCAAGAAAGTGAAGCCGTACGGCTTATTCAAACGACACAAGGCTCGCTTGGTCGTCAAGGGGTACTCTCAGATCGAGGGCATCGATTACACTGACACCTTTGCCCCTGTCATCCGCATGAATCCAGCTCACGCTCTGTTTGGTGTAATGGCTCAACATGACTGCGAATTGCACTAGATGGACGTGAATAGTGTGTTCCTCCATGGCTCTCTGAATGAGGAGATGTACGTGGCTCATCCACCAAGATTTGAGGACGATGACAAGGTCTGGCGCTTGTGCAAGTCCTTGTACGGCCTCAAGCAGTCTCCTCAGTGTTTTAACCAACAGATCGTTGGCACCCTAACTCGTGCGAAATATGTTTAGAGCGAGGCGGATCCCTCTCTCCTTATCCGACGGACGCCTGAGCGGTTCACCGCCATCCTAGTCTATGTGGACGACCTTCTGGTCGCGTCTCCTTCCATGGAGGTTGTGAAGGAGGCCAAGGCGGTCCTCCAGACTCCCTATGGGACAAAGGATCTTGGTCTTGCAGCGGTGTTTCTTGGCATGGACATCGTACGAGAGCGCACACGTCGGATACTTCTGTTGCACCAGGCCAGATACACACGTGTTGTGGAAGAGCGCTTCAGTGACCTCCTTGGCGTAGTGTCCACGGCTTCCACAACTCTCACACCTGACGGGCAGGATGCCCTCAAGGTAGACCATCCCACACAGTGGGGGGAGAGCGTGGATATGACCCTGTACCTCCGCCTCATCGGATCTCTGATGTACCTAGCCACTACCACACGCCCTGACATCGTCTTCGCCGTCAACCTCCTTGCACATTTTTCGCAAGATCCACGTGCTAAAGCCCTTCATGCGGTTATGCGAGTGGTGCAGTACGTGGTCTCCACATCGTACCTCGGACTCTACTTTTGCCGGCAGTGTTCAGTGGATCTTAACGACTACGACGACAGCAACAAGTCCCAGAGACCAAATGGATGCAGTCGCACCGGTAACGTGTTCCTGCTCGGTGGTACCAATGTGTCTTGGCGTAGCGGGAAGCATGGTTGCATTGCACGTAGTTTTTCGGAGATAGAGTATGTTGCTCCAGGTGCAAGGGTTGCTAAGGCACTGTGGCTACAATGCCTATTCCTTGAGCTGGGTCAGTCAGTACTTGCCATTGTGCTTCACTACGACAACCAGAATGCTCTTGCCATTACGGAGAACTCTGGTGTCTTCCACGCCCGCATGATCTGGTGGAGCGACACGTGGTCTCTGTCATATGGGTTGGCACTAACATGCAGCGTGCTGGCTTCTTGACGAAGGCACTAGCATGCGAGAATCTTCTGATGGCCATTCGTTCTGTAGGGCTTCGCCCCTTGCCTAAGAGTGGTTGAGTGCTGGGCGCGTCTGTGTTTCTGTCTGTTTCGCGACTGTTTCCGCACTTGTTGTTGTACTCATTTCAGTGCTGCACGTTTATGGACATGCGTACCATCGGGTCATGGGCGGTGTTGTGATTTGTGACGTTCTTGTCGACCTATCCAGTTTGCTGTGACCACTCGGCCGTGTCCATGCTCGTGCAGATCCCTTATGTGGGCACAGATGGTACCGGTGTGTTGTCTGGTGGTGCACTACCAGCTTGGAGCGGACCGACAACCGTCCCAGAACTCTAGACGCTGCCAAGGACCTCATTCAGTTTTTCTGCAGCACGTAGGAGTTTATCGGTGGACTAGCTGTTGGCCCAATTTACATGTTTTTGCAATGTGTGGCCACCGTTTGATGTCGGATGCATGCATGTGAACAGCCATAGCGTCTGACTTGTGACTCTGCACGTCTAGGTTCAGACAGTGTAGTGTTCTGACATGTCTACGCTGAGTTACAGCCAAAACAATGGTTTTGGGCCGATTGTAGGACAGATATTGTGCGGTCGCGTGCAACACCAGCTGTGCCCCGGGGACCATGGACCTTTCATTTTTCCTTTCTCTCTTCAAATGCTATCGAAGCATTCTGGAACTTTGCCTTTTGTCCCCTAGCCAAACCCTCGTTGTTGTGTGCACAACTTGTGACTGTCATCACCGTCTTACTAGGCACTGACGCCTAGTGAGCGGCTTTGTCGCTAGGAAGCTTCCACACATCTTCTCATTACTATGCCGTCGTGCTCTCCAGTACTGCTGCTCCATATCACCATTACGGGGTTTACGGGTAATCACCATGGTTGTCGCTTGCGACGGGTTGAAGCCTCACAAACCAACACACCCCTTAGCTGACATGGCCGTCACCACAATGATTCATGAGTGAAGGTAGGGACGGATCGCTCGCCAAATGAACGTTGGGAAGAACCAATGGAGCACACAGATGTAAGTGCCTCCTCTTCTTCGCTGATGGACGATGCTTAAGGTCCGTCGTAAACACCAACCACATTACAAGGTCTCCTCGTGGCAGTGGTGCAACCAATGAAGTGCTCGGGTCTCGACCATGCAAGAAGTCAATCACATACCCATGTTCGAAACATCCTGCAAGGGATATAGAGCACCAAGGCCTCTTTGTGAACCACAACATGTTTGTGGGTGTGTGGGTCTCAACCACACCTGCTCGAATGCATGGAGCATACATAATACATGGTGGCGATGGGTCTCGAAGTCACACCGGTACAAGTAACTAGGTTTTTGGGTCTTGACTAGCATAACCTTGACCACATCATCGTGCGAGACAGAGCTATCCACATGATGGTGTAAGGCGAAAGCCCACAAACGAACATCAGTAAATGAACTTTCTCTAACTGTTATTTCTGGAGTTAACATGAAACATGAAATTAGGGCGAATATATGCGAATATCTTGGTTTGCAACTCCCGAAGGCACAAAGTGAGGGTTCACGTTGTGACGATAGTAGGTGCATGTTTCGAAAGCTCGTACACAAAATATTTCGCTTCAAGATTTTAATTTATAGTTTATGAATATTTCTTAGCCTCAGATATTCGACGAACTTATATTGCTAGAAACCAGTCTCTCATGTGCTAATTCAATGACAGAGTAGACTGGGATGCTTATGGATGGCCATCTTGCACAATTTTCTCCCTGAAATTATTCGATTTCGCGGAGCGACCCAGATCAACTCACTAAAGTTTCGCACTGCCACACCAGATCGCAGGACCCCCATTGCCGCGCGCGTATCGTCTGTCGTGCCGCAAGCCGGCAAGTGTGGACCACTGCGTAGGGATGCGGTCACCTGCGCACCATCAGAAGTTCGTACAACAAGCGAATGTTCTTGAGTGTCAAACCTGGAATTCTTATGTCAGTGAACTATTCATGTTCATTCTATTTCCCCCAGGTCGTTCGTTTCGACGCATCCATGGATATCCGTGCAGTCGTCCATTTGGACGCATGCGCGGAACCGCAGGCGGTTCGATAAAATGGTCACTAAATGTGATTCAAGGAGACAATGTAGGTACCGGTTTTCATGGTGGAAAAAGTTTCAACGTAAGAAACATCGTTTCAATCGACGTTTTGAGGCATCGCAAGAGGACTAGGAACAATGCAAAAACAATACGAAACGGAAAGGTAGACTTTCGGCACCACAAGAATGACTTTTGACAATTGGGCTTCAAAAACAGCAGACAGCAGCAAACAGCAAACAGCAAAGAGCAAACAGCAGATTAATGCCAAGATTCCAAGTATTCAGTGGAGATATCTTACGATGAAAGGTGGTGTTTGTGCCAATTTTTTATACAAACGTAAATTGACAAGGCTTTTCAAATAAGCAAGTGTTTCATACAGAAAAATGTGTATGGTTTGCAATAATGAGGTTCCGATCAAAAGAAAACAAGAGGAACTTGAAACATTAATACTTGAATTTATTTGTAAGTCTACATTGATGAATATTTTTTAATTTTTCACGCTCACATGTAGCAGGAGGCCAGTTCGCCCCTCATTCTCGCTGAAGCGATGGGTGGTTCCGCACCACCCCTCTCGCCAGCGAGGGCTAGGCGAAAGCACACTTCGTTGGCCGTCGGCCAGCTGGCTGCCGACCGGTAGGACGGCCGACAGCCAGCTAAGTGAGCGGTCGACCGCCAACCAGCGAGCCGCTAGCAGCGGATCGCGACCTCAACCCAATCCGCGACTAAAGGGCCGCGAGGGCCTCGAGAGCGAGGCCTCATGGCCTCGTGCCGTCGCCCCCCAGTCCTCACCCTCCTCTCAAGCAAGTGAGCGAGGACGAGGGATAGGAGGAGCAAGGGTGAGAACAAGAAGCAAGGGGAGCACACGAGAAAAGTCAATGTAAAATCGCCGATTCTGCCTTACACACAACGATTTTGCATCGATGCATAAAAAATGAAACTCGAGTTTGTTTCGGACAAACTACAAACTTCAAAACTAGAAAACTCGTGCGAGCAGATTAGTCAAATGTAATACCCACTTGTTTCAAACCTAGAACATGGGAGTGAGGTAAAAAGGAAAATGGCCCCCGAAAATGAGGCTTGAATCATTCAAGTCTCCGTGCACAAGGTTGTTCATGACAATTGCCCTTACAATGACGCAGAGGAAAAACACCCTCGAGCGAGCTCTAAATGCCATTATACAAATGCTGACAACGACGTAAGTGAACGAGCGGGCGTGCAAGCGTGCGTGCATGCGTGCGTGCGTGCATGCGTGCGTGCGTGCGTGCGTGCGTCCGTGCGTGCGTGCGTGTGTGCGTGCGTGCGTGCGTGCGTGTGTGCGTG
>SZWC01001745.1:170898-202658 GCA_023375785.1 Penium margaritaceum | reverse complement strand
CCATACCACACCTCAACTGCTGAAAACTGATTTTGGCTGCACTCTCTCGCTGCTGCTGAAACGAGCGGCTGCGGCAGCTGCTGTTGCAGCAGGCGGGCGGCACAGCAAAGCGGCCGTCGGCGAAGGCGTGGCGTGTAGTGGCGCCACATCGAGTGCACACGAAGTCCATGGCCACCACCATGGGCTTGACGCCGCTCATACGCACCACGGTGCCCTTCACGGTCACCAGGTTGCCTGCACGTGCCATGCCATGCCATGCCATGCCATATCATGCCATGTCATGCCATGCCATGCCATGCCATGTCATGCCATGTCATAGGCCATGCCATGCCACATGATGCGCACATGGGGATGACATTGAGCAAGTGCTTGAACAAAGCTGGGGGAGGTATTGAAACCCTAGGACAAAAAGAGCTTGAATCAGCAAAGAGATGTCGTCAGAGTAGCTCCAGTAAAATTTAGCAAAAAAAATTTAACTTCTTCCGTGCGGAACTCCTGCGAGATGTTCGAAACAAAACCAGTAGATCCTGCGCAGGGCCTCATTCTGTGCTGAAACGAAATAAATCGATGAATCCGACTCATCCACAATGGTCGGCACAACCACGTGGTACGTTTGAACCAAAACTCAACCACATGGTACGTTTGAACCAAAACACAAGCACAAGGTACAATCGAACTAAGACACAAACATGTGGTACAATTGAACCAAGACACGAACATGTGGCACAATTGAACCAAGACACAACCACGTGGTACAATTGAACCAAGACACAACAATGTGGTACAGCTTGAACCAAGACACAACAATGTGGTACAATTGAACCAAGACACAACCACGTGGTACAATTGAACCAAGACACAATCACGTGGTACACTTGAACCAAGACACAACAATGTGGTACAATTGAACCAAGACACAACCACGTGGTACAATTGAACCAAGACACAATCACGTGGTACACTTGAACCAAGACACAACAATGTGGTACAATTGAACCAAGACACAACCACGTGGTACAATTGAACCAAGACACAATCACGTGGTACACTTGAACCAAGACACAACAATGTGGTACAATTGAACCAAGACACAACCACGTGGTACAATTGAACCAAGACACAATCACGTGGTACACTTGAACCAAGACACAACAATGTGGTACAATTGAACCAAGACACAACGATGTGGTGCAGCTTAATCCAAGACACAAGCATGCAGAAGTGCATCAGAACAATTCAGCAAGGAACGGAACAGCAGCCCTGACGAGTGCAACAAAGTGGCAACACATCACCACACTACCCAAGGCTGCATTGCCCTGGCCCCTCACAGGTCCCCACGAATGGCAGCGAGCACAAGAGCACCCACGTCCCATGCAGCATGCTTTTTGGTCGCATGCGTGGTCCAATCAAACAGCACGGAAGAGCACTGGAGAGGGGGGGGGAGACAAGAGGGACGCTGGACTAGAGTATGTGTGAGAGGGGGGCACACCTACAGAGCCAGCACGAAGGTCCTTCATGGCACACACGGACTCCGCGTACGAGTGCAGCCTCACCGCCAGCTTGAGCTGGCCTACATCCACGCCCTCACTCTGCTGTGCCGCATTGCATTGTGCAAGGAAAACCATCGCACGTGCAAACACAATACATTGCATCGTGCAAGGAAAACCATCGCACGTGCAAACACAATACATTGCATCGTGCAAGGAAAACCATCGCACGTGCAAACACAATACATTGCATCGTGCAAGGAAAACCATCGCACGTGCAAACACAATGTATTGCATCGTGCAAGGAAAACCATCGCACGTGCAAACACAATGAATTTCATCGTGCAAGGAAAACCATCGCACGTGCAAACACAATGTATTGCATCGTGCAAGGAAAACCATCGCGCGTGCAAACACAATGTGTCTGCGGTCGTCGATGCCAAACCGTGGGCAGAGTCAGAGTGGACATGGCTGAGATGGCGCAGAGAACACCAGGCCAAGAATGCAAAGAGCACTCAGCCAAGAATGCAAACAGGAAACAACATTCACAAGCACAGCCACAGAATGGTTTCCACGATTGCGACTGCCGAGCTGCTAATCCTCAGTGCCTCAGCAACCACTGGCCACCAGGACAGTTCCCAACCCACCTGGCGCTGGTCCGCGTCTACATGGCAAAGAACGCAGCACGGCTAGAAAGCTCAAAGCTGGGAGAACCAAAATGAAACCGTTGGCAGCCATAACAGGCACAATGCGCACACCTTAAGAGCTTCTGACGCAGCAACCGCTAGGCAGCACAGGGCTTCTTCCGGGAAGTTGCGCAAGGCTGGGACAATGTCTTTGGGCACCCCATGAGCGCTTACAAGGCGTGAGACGTTGCAGTGCCACTGTGCTACGTCACCTGACACGTGCGCCTGCAATCCGCGCACGCAGTGCGGTAAGGACAGCGTGCGGTCATGGAGTGATGCAGCAACGTGGAATTGGGGGGGGGGGGGGGGGGGGGGGGGGGGGGGGATGGGTATGAGCAATCAGTTTCTGACACATATGTAGGTACAAAAACATTCTGCCAGGCCCCACGAGCACACAAAACACTGTGTCAGTGGTCAGCTAAAACAAGCATGCACAAGCTCACCACCAGAAGATGCTATTGGGGCCACACAACCACAACCCCGGACAACAATGGCCCACAACCACCCACGTGCTTCGAGAGCAGCCGTTGGCCGTCCCTGGTTGCCACCAAGAAGTGGAACAGCTGCTGCACCAGCATCTCGCTCCTGCCGCTTGGGTCAAACCTTTGCTGTGGGAAAAACAGCTGCCACGACGCCGGCACTCCCCCTTCGGCAAGCGAGCGTAGGTTTGTCGCTCCTACGTGCCCCAGCTGAGCCCCACCCATCCCTGCTGCTACCGCTGCTGCCGATGCCGCACGTGCCGCGTCCATCCCTGCCGGCCGCCTTGCACAGATGATTTTGCTCTCACACAACTCATGAAACGTTTAAGAAGAGAAGTCCTGTGTACACGAGACGACGAGACTGACGCCCAGCTGGGATGAGCTGCTGTGCTGATCAGCAGCAGAGGTCTATCGTGCCATGATCTGCAGGATCGTGGATCTGCGGCCAGGATGGGTGCCCTCGATCATGTTGGACCTGCTGGGTACATTCTATCCACAACGGAACGCGGACGCCTCCACATCGGCCATGAATCACAGCCCTGCATCCACGGCCACCGCCAGACAATTGCGAACAACGCTTCCCACGCTGGGTCCTGCTGCCACTGGCAACAACGTGCAATCGCCGGTGAGGACAAAGCTGCCCCTCAAAGCCTGCTGCTCATGGCAGTCGTGCTGATGCTGCTGCCGCCATCACCAGAGCAGCTCTAAGGGGCTCCTCGTCGTCTAATGG
Source organism: Penium margaritaceum (assembly GCA_023375785.1). NCBI lineage: Eukaryota > Viridiplantae > Streptophyta > Zygnematophyceae > Desmidiales > Peniaceae > Penium > Penium margaritaceum. Next base: position 199,276 of record SZWC01001745.1, on the reverse strand, counting down.
AGCGTTTCATGACCTGCACAAGCCCTGCAGTTCGCACGTGAGCAAGCCAAATTGGACAAGCCAAATTGACACGCAGGCCTGCTGGTGAGCTCGCGCGGTGGCGTCACACTGACGCCACAAGGAAGAGAAAGCGGACATTGCTTTCAGAGGGTGAAGCGATAGTTTGGGTGGTCTCACACCGGGGCCCCGAACCAGAACCCTTGAAATCTTTTTGGGTTACATAGTAACCTACTACAATCGGTTCGTGGCCAAAAGATGCTTCAAGAAAATCGTGATTGGTGGATCGGCCGTTTTTCTGCCATATCCACCAATCAAGGCGCCAAAATCAGTTGGACTGTATGCCCCCCCCCCTCCACGGACGCACATGTGAGGTCCGCCCAAACGAAAAAAAATCACGGACTTCGACCTCGAATTCCAGACAGACCCCGGATAGTACGGAATGAGGAGTCCGACGCTAGGATAGAATGGTACGGACTGTACGTTTATGCCATCCAGTCGCTCCCCCTTGGCCTCGGGGTACACTTGCCGGATACCCACTGTCTTCGCAACTAAAGAACGTCGTACCTACTTTTCGCAGAAAAAGTATGGGAGGGCCACTTTTGCAGGAAAATGCGTATAACGTCCACAAACTGTGTAAAATACTTCCGGTAGCCATTGTAAAAAAGAAATACTTCGGACGTCCACCGAGCCAAAAATCGTATGGAGGACGAACTAATACTCTGCATACCCACTTTCCACACGGGACGACTGAGGTCAACAGCATTGAAACAGGACCCCAATGAGGCCTCGCACACCAATGACAGCGTGGCAGTTGCCACACCAAGTGCACCACACGATTTTCAGATTCCTGTCTGACTTGGCGTCTTCGTCTTCGTGGACCAGCATTGGTCCAGTGCAACCGTCACACTGCTCATCCTCCAATGATCGTGCACCGCTGACTCGCCTAACGCGAGCACCGCCCATCAAGTGCAATGTACATTACCTTGCAAACCTCACACCATAACTTGTTCTAAACATTGTTGAACCGGCAATTTGCCAGTCAAAGAAGGAGCAGTGTTCAGGGCTACAGTCCGCGTCGGGACGGCTGCCCGTCCTGTCCAGAACGGCGGGCGTCCTGTCCCGCGCCCATATTATGACCTAGGTTGTATGGTTCATCATCGCAAACTGTCGTCATGTCTTCACACGCTCGCACGACTGGCGGGAATGGCCGCGGGTGGAATANATCGTGCGCCGCTGACTCGCCTAACGCGAGCACCGCCCATCAAGTGCAATGTACATTACCTTGCAAACCTCACACCATAACTTGTTCTAAACATTGTTGAACCGGCAATTTGCCAGTCAAAGAAGGAGCAGTGTTCAGGGCTACAGTCCGCGTCGGGACGGCTGCCCGTCCTGTCCAGAACGGCGGGCGTCCTGTCCCGCGCCCATATTATGACCTAGGTTGTATGGTTCATCATCACAAACTGTCGTCATGTCTTCACATGCTCGCACGACTGGCGAGAATGGCCGCGGGAGGAATACTGGATGTTATGTGGACACCTTTGTTGCCCAACTAGCATGGGTCGCAATGAGGGATGCATGGGACCGCATAGAGGGACGGAAGCGCAGTGTACATGGCCGCCATCCGCGACAGACAACATGGGCTGCGACACCTGAAGCCATGGCACAGACCCTCGACTGGCCTTTGCCCAGTGTTAAACCATTGAACGGCCCAGATGCATGGGAGCCATGGATATCATCCGAGCCTAACTGTCCGTGCGGATGCAACCGCACGTACACCACATAGAAACACGGGACTGGCAATCATCGTAATCCATCTCCATTCACGCTGTTGTACACAGCACACAACATGGGTCGCCCGCTATATGGACATGACGACAGCGAGCCCACAGACGTTATGGACGTGCGTACGCGGTTCTGGACCGACCGTGTCTACACTTGGGACACGGTGTGTAGGATCTACCAAACCAACCACGCCACACGCTGGGATGAAGTTGGTGCTTGGGGTGGCGAACCTACCGTACCCACCAGGCCACAGCTCACTCCCCAGCAAGTGAAGGAGGCCTGGGTTAGGATCAAGAGTCGTTGGGACACGTTCATTGCAAGGGAGGAGCAACCTAGTTCGGTGAACGACCCATGTGAACCAGAGACCATGTGCTGGGTTTTGGATGAACGCATGCCATGTGCACGTCCACCTTACACCCCTCATCCATGGATGCCTTGGGCTTGATATTGTCGCTGGTTGCTGTGGTTCTGTTTTGACCACATTATCATGAACGTTCCCCAACTTCCTGAATTCCTTTTTGCCACATAACCATCTTTCTTCAACTGTGTTGAATGTATGTCTGCTCAGAACTAGGTCGCACAAAGTGGACATGCGGAACATAATCCAATGTTTCTGCCGTTAGGAGACCTCTTTGGACGCCGGAGTACATAGTGGGCAAGATGATTATAATTCACTCTAATCGTACACAATATGTCTTAAACGCATTTCGGGACGAGTATTTTCCAGGAAGTGGTCATGGCATACATTTTTTTACTACACTGCATGTCAGCCACCACTAGACTCCATCACTAAGTACCTTCATTGTCTACGTAAGTCGGACATCACACGGATTTGCAGCGTATACCAGAACGGAGAAAAGCAATCATTACTATAATGCTGGTGTAAGGACTGGCAAATGTCTGTACTTCTATTGACAGGTTCTGTCGTTGTCATTACTGATCATTTGAAGCAAACATCAGGGTGAGTGGAATGGTTAAACAAAATTGAGTGCATCTTCGTGAAATTCAAGCCCAGAACAGCAGTGGCCCTAAGTCACATGTACTGATCCACAATTGAACGTGCACGGGTAGGCCGTGCACATAATAGATGACTTCACAAGCAGGGCACTCTGCACCTTCAGTGAACTCTATGCATGCATCATAGAAGACTTCCCCAAAGGGAGAGGCACACATGCCCGTGCAGGGGTTGGCCACTTGATATCTGGCCTCCTCCACCTCTGCCTTGCCCAGGGTGAGACTAGCCATCATGGCACACATGCCTTGTGCACCAGTTGCTGCACACCCAGTGTTGTGGGCCACATGTGATCTGACCCTGTGCCGGTGTACTTTCAGCCTTGGCTGCCGCTTGACGACCTTGTTCATGAAGATGTGGATGTGCCTCACCTGCATAGAACACAAGTACACACAACGGATTAGATGCGTCCAACATAATTGACTCCAACAACGCACCACTAGGCAAGACATGCAATACACACAATGGGCATTACCTATCAGCAGACAGAACGGCGACTACGTTTGCGCGGAATTGGTTCGTCTTCTTCACATGACGTAGAGTAGGAGGAGCCATCCGTTGACTCCCACTCTTCTGTCTCGGTTGTCTCATAGTCCGAGGCACTCTCCTCGTCCGACCAGTCTGATGACGACAGATCATTGTCCGTTGGACTGCCAGGGTTGTCAACCTGCGATGAAAAGGCGGGGTCACCAGCCTCACCACCATCTCCATTATCACCCCCTTCACCTGCCACAGCACCATTTGCAGGCCCACTTGAAGCACCATTTGCACCACCACTAGCAGCACCACTAGGTGCTGCTCCAGCTGTTCCTGCAGATCCTACTGCAGGTGCTGCTCCTGCTCTTCCTGCTGCGCCAACAGCTGCTGCTGCACCTGCTGTTCCAGTTGCTCCTGCTGCTGCAGCTGCTCCTGCAGCTCCTGCTGCGCCTGCTGCTCCTGCTGCAGCTCCTGGTGCGCCTGCTGCTCCACCTGCTCCAGCTCCGCCACCTGCTCCTCTTGCGCCTGCTGCTGCAGGTCCAAGTTGTAGCCCACCATCACCACGCACTCCGCGTCCAGAGGCCAGTTGCTTGGCACGTGCTACGGCCACGTTAGCTGCAGACAATGCAGGTGGGTTGGTGCACTTCCGCGGTCCATGCCCAGAGAGGCCGCAGTGGTTGCAGATGCGGTTGCGCTTGCGACGTTCGTACTGGTCCTTGCGTTTCGACTTGGGCCTCCCTGCGCCACGTTTTTTGCCCGGGGGCCCCCATCCACTCTCCGCGTACTGCACGTCGCCGAGGTTGACACCGGGCATGGGCTGATTGTACGTTCTCTTCCACGCCATCCTTTTCAGGTGGATGTCCACGTACATGTCGGGCCTTACGCCAGCGTCCTGAAGCAGACTGACCGAATGCTGGCACGGAAATCCATACTCGGCCCACTGCCCGTAGCTGCACTTCTTCGTGTGGCAGTCGACCTCTCGGCCCGACATACTCTTTGGACCGGACACCGTTCCAGACAGTGGCCCGGCCGGGATGATGTCGTACTGCCTCGCCTTCTGCGTGTAGTTCTTCAGCTTCTCTTCCACGAAGGGGGATAGTGCGGACTTACAGTCATGCGCGAGCTTCTGGCGGTCTGCAAACAGCTTCTGTACCCAGACGTACTGCTGAGCAAAGCAGTGAAACGGGTACAGATGCCTCAGGTCCTTGATGCGTGCGTTCAGTGACTCTGCTGCGTTGCTGGTTGTGTGGCCGCCACGGGGCACGGGGATGTACAAATTGCTCCACGCAGCGAGTGGGATGCCAGGTTCTGTGCCTCCTCCAAAAATGTACTGCAGACCGGGCGAGGAAGCCTTTGCCAACTCCTCCTGCGTGCGCTTGAACTCGCGCGGGGTGAAGGCATGCGCGAGGGTCCAGAAGAGATCCGTGGCAACACGGCCCGCCTTGGACTTGACGTTCTCGCGGATGTGCTGCGCACAATACGTATGCGTAGCACCTGGCACTTCACGGGCCACAACTGCAAGAAGCCCGCCATCGCAGTCGGAGATGATGGCAGTCCCGCAATCACGAATAGTGGGGTACGCCTGCACCAGTTGCTGCACAAACCACAGCCGGTTTTCCTTGTCCTCCTGTCCGCACAGCGCCCACGCCATGGGCACAGAGTGATTGTTTGCATCCCAGTACTGGGCAATCAGAAGCACTTGCTTGAAACCATTTTTCAAGAACGTCGCGTCCATGGTTACGATGTGGCGGACGTGGTTCCAGCCATCACGACACGCCCCGGGAGCGACAAAGGCACGGCGGAAAACCTGCTTCTTGTCTTGCTCTGCGCATGCAAACGTCCGGGGGTCCACTCGTTTCAGCTGCAAGACAGACATGGCATGGGGACGAAAATTTAAGACGTCCGTGTGTTTCAGTCACATGTCCAGTTGGCGTAACAGCGTACGAAGGAAGAAGTACTCACCTCCTCAACGTACGCCTGGAACAAGGACCACGACAGCGCCTTCTCGCCCATCAGCTGTTCCTGGGCAGCCTTCTTTGCACGGTAGACCACGGGGTACGCCACCTTCTCCCCAGTACAAGCCTCCACGATCTGCTGCAGCGCTTTTGTGTCCGTCGAGGGCCTCTTCTTGATGGTCTGCTCAATGTGCCGCAGTACCCATGCAGCCCGGCGAGCCTGGTCGCCCTTCTTGGTGGCGGGGGAGCACTTGTGGCCATCCACATATTCGATGATTGCAACGTTGCCGTGCTTGCGCTGATAGCGCGCCTTCAGGAGCCACGGGCAGCCTGCTTGCTTCCACTGTCCGCAACAGACTTCGAGACGAGTTGGCTCACTCCGGACCCACGACACCGGCATGCCGCGGTCCACTACGTAGTCTTGGACAGCTTCGCGACAGGCTTCCATGTTGCGAAAGGCATGCCCGCCTGGGAAATCCGTGCATCTTCCTTTGCGTTTTCGCGCACGTCCAGTAGCGGCTTCAACATCTTTCACAGTGTTGTCCGGCGGGGGCGGTGGGGTGTCCTCATCAGACGACCCTGCACAGCAGACATCCACACAGACATGTGAGTCACATGTCAAGGGAACAGGCAGAAGACATGTTGGTGTGAGATGGCTTGCGGTGAGCGTACTTCGACCAAGCAGGAGGTCCAACCCCGTCGGCGAGGACGCCATGTCCAGAAAGAAAGTGGGTTCAACCCACCTGCACGGTGACCACGAAATGGACGGACACGTTGACTGCCTCCAAGTCGCATCGTGCGCTCTTCAACACGGTCTGGGGAGCGAGGAGTCATGCGCTCCACGACATTGACGTGACAGTGCCACTCGTGTTTCTCCCACTCAGTAAAAAGGAAAGATGACTCCGGGTGGTACCGGGACACGAGGACCTTGGGTGGGTTGTCGTCCTCGTCGGATGGGTAATCGCCTCCACTGGCGTACAAAGTGGTGGCCATGGTGGCCAACAGTGGGTACAACAATGTGCGACATGCGTCCTAATATGCATCGTACCCACCATCTACACTTGGAAAACCCACCAGTTGTTAGCGCGAGGAGGAGGGCCATCCCGGAGACAGAAGCCCGCGGCGATAAAGGGGCGACATTGGAAGAACATGACAACTACACATCAATAATGGCTGAACGGTGAGGACCCCTGCGAACGACAAGAGAGAACGTCCACATGACATGGCGGCTGGCCGACTTTCCATGACGACAACCGTCGCGTCCCATGCATGCGGTGTGAAGACGTCATAGGACGTTACAAGAAATAGTATTCCTATCATGCACCTGGATGACAATCATAGACGAGGGGAGGCACGACAGCTTCGACATCAGAACGTTAGCACCATGTCGCTATACCTCGAAGTATCCGCCAGCTGGCGTCGTTGCCATGTGGATGACAACGTCCACCTGGCAACATTTCGCGTCCTCAACACGTGCTACGATTAGAGCCCGTTCGCATGTTGTCCACATCGACGGCATGGCCCGCGTAACGCAACATCACGGCACGTTCGCTGCATGTCCGGCAAAGGAGCTGCGCGACGTCTGTTCTCGCATGTGACGCTAGTCGACCTTTCTGCGAACGTTCGAAAGTTGAAACCCCCTATTTAAACCGGCCAATGAAGTAGGGGATAAGGGTTGCTTCAAACACATATTACTTCCGTCGGAAGTAGACCTACCGTTAAAGACACCGGAGATGCATTTGAGTCGGTCACGAATTGGTGCGGTCTAGAAATGGTGTCTGAAATCATTGAAACTTGAAATTAAAAACACCGGATACCCACAGTTCACAAACAATTCACACGGAACTGGTGTAGCGTGAATTTCTTTGCAATAGTGGGTACGGCATGCATGATCCCAGGCGCGTCGGCAAAAGTGGGTACTGCACGTATCCTTTGTGTAAAGTGAGTACCGTGTGTAAAATGTGCGAAAAATGGCCACGACAAAAGTCGGAGACCGAAACTGTGGGTATCGCGCAATTAGGCCGTTGGCCTCGCCCTGTGCTGTTTCCTAGAACTGGTCGGAATGCTAAACTCTTGAGACTCTTGAACCCGGCTTCAAGCAAGGTCAAAATGCAATTGAAAGAAAATAAATTCAACCACCGTCATACAATAAGATAAACAAATCAAATTATGCCAATAATCACGTCATATTATTTTTTATAAAATAAGGAAACATTCAAGATTCATCCAAATTTCTCACAGATAATGTTTTTGTTAAGTGAAGCTCATAATAAACGTGTGAACCTAGCATGTTCACAATACAAGAACAATTCAGTATCATTTAAAAAAGTTAATCATAAGATAAAACTATATCCTTAAAAGAGGGATGAAATACCTTGTGAGGTTCTTGTTCAATATGTTGGTAAATTGTAATACATAATACTATACTTTCAAGCGCATTCGTTCACTTTTTGGTTTTTTTCCCTTTTATATCCACAAAATCTGGAAGAAAAACTAGCGTAGCTTGATGTACTTTAGAAAGAGTTCGCCGAAACCATACACAATGGGCAACAAAGAAATTAGTTTAAACGAATGCGGGTGACAGTTTGGCAGTCCATTTTTAACCAGTTTTTGTTTCCATGGATGAGGTAAATTCTCATGGCAAACCTTCCATTATGCGGGCAATTATTCAGCGTCTTAAGAGATACCAATATGAATACTTTTGCTCGGTTACTATGTAACCCTATGCACGCTTTGCGTGCAACACCTGCCTCTTGTCTTTTGTTTTTGTTTTTGTATTTTTTTTTTTATTTTACCCCTGGTCGTAACCGACTGAGGCGGGGGGGCTACCTCAGCACCAAAGAAGCCCGGGAGTTGAACCCGGCCCCCCCTAGTTTATAAGTCAATGAGGAGGGTAGAGGTCGGGATGTTTCCACCACAGGGTGAAGCGGGAGCTTAGGGACAGTCGACAATCCTTGTTGTGGAGGAGGAAATTGGAAATGAGGGCCGAGGCAAAGTCGTCTTCGATGGATTTGAGTTTTGCGCGTGTGCGTCTAGAGTTTTTCCTAGCAAGCTGGGTGCATACAAGCCATATGTGTTTTTGGAAGGCTGTTACAAAAGTAGCGATGATCTTAGCTGAGGGAGCGGTTGTTGGGTCTGCCCAACGTTCTTGCCATATGAGGTGAAACAAGGTAGCTCTGAAGATGACCCAGGCTGAATTAAACATTTTGGGCCTTAGGGGTCTCAGGAGTAGTTCCGGGATCGTAAGGGGGAGGTTAGGGAAGACAGAGCTGAAGAAGGTTTCCATCCGCTGTCGAAGGGGGCGTAGCCGACGGCAGAGGAGGAAGGAATGTTCTATCGTTTCCTCCTCTCCACAAAAGGGGCATTCACTCGTTCCGTTGCGGCGGTGGCGGGTGCGACTGGCGACTGGTATAGAGCGAAATGGGATCTTAGTCTGCACGTCTCTGGGGCGAAGATCTAGGGGGAGAAAATAGTGTTTTGCCCGGACAGAACCCTTGAAATCTATCGATCCCTTTTTCGCGCCAGTGGAGGATAGTTACAACCAATCATCAATGACATCAAAAATGGCGGTAGAGGTCGTCAATGATTGGTTGGATTTTTCAACGATCCGAGGTTTGCCGCTATTTACCCCATCGTCATCGGACAGCGCACTATGACGTGTAATTTTCGAATGATGGATGATGCCGTTGGGAGGTTCGAGCCCACGACCGCTCTGCTTGGTCATTCAGTGGTGCGATTGCGATGCGATGGGCTGCCCGTCGAACCGCCGCTCCAAGTGGGGGTGGCGATGAATGCTTGAGCCGGGGAGGTATTCGCGTGGCGAAGTCGGTCGAGCCGCAGTTTGCCTTCTCCAATTCGAATGTCCGAATTTCGAGCGTCCGAGGGTGAGTCGGATCAGCCCCATCGTCGCCGTCCATGCGGGTGGTTGAAAGTACAGGTGACGGAAGTGTCTTTGTTAAAAAAAATAGTTCTAGAAATATGGAAAACCTAGTCCTAGAACTATGGAATCGATGAAATTCAACAATATTAGTGCCACGTAGGCATCGATAAGTGTATCGATGGAAGTTTTTGCACTATATCGATTCGCGACCATCCCAAAGAAAGTGGCGGAGATGTTATTTTTCGAGACCCGCTCGTCAGTGCTCACCCTTTTGCAAACCGACTTTTCCTACGCGAGAGGATAGTTAAAAACAATTCCAGTTCGGGGCCCAGTTTGTAGCAACTCCGCCACGTAGCCGCACGTGTTCGCCACGTCTACAACTTCCACATGGTGGAGAGTGATTGTATTGCTAGCTAGGTGCCCTCACACCGGACGGCCTAGCAACTGCACCAGGCGAGAGTTGGCAAAGGTCGGCGTTTTTGTGCGCGACAATACTTTATCCTCAGTTTTCGCGAGTCCGGCATGCACGAAAGTCCGTCTCGTCACCTCTCTACGTGAGCGACGAATGCAGCAGGGCGGAGCGACTCCGGAGTTGCTGCCGAGTTGCTACAGCTCCAAGGCAGTAGCAACCTCTAGCAACTTCGGGTCGCCTTGCCAAAGGTTCGCGGGCCTCTTCGCGGTCAGCGACGACTTGAGCTAGAGTTGAGCTCGCGTCGCCCCCCTGACATGGCGAGGGGGGGTTGAATTACTACGGTGTGAGACCACCCTTTGATGGGTGCATGTAGGGAGGGCATATCGCCCTTCTACCCAATCCACGAGATGGTTGGTCACGCCCTACCCAGCGAAACAATTCTATGAACGCCCTGCCCAGTAACTTAAGCGATAAACCTTGCCTGACCACTCGATGCACAATGCTCGATTTGCGGCATGCGCCGCTGATCGAGCAAAGCGAGGTGGGGCATTTCGACCCCCCTCGCGATTCTTTCTCCCACACGAGAAACACAGTCGAGTGATGAGCTCTTTGGTTTTTTTTTCCGACACGCAAACCCCATACATTGATTTAGGGTTTTGCATGTTTTGCCTGGGCTCCGCCGGCACAAAACATGCAAACCCTAAATCAATGGGGACTCTTGGTCCCCCCATGCAAACCAAATGCAAACCCCCAATATAACATTCCAAAACCCCTCGAAAGAGGGGTTTGTGAATGTTCAACGAAATTGTCAACGTCAACATATCAACGCTACCTCGCATGCAACGTCAACATGATGTATCTTCTCGTCGTTTGTGGAGAAAGTGTGAACATTCTTAGGCCAGTGGGTAGGGAAGTGTTATTCTTCCGAACGCTGATAAGATGTTATCATTCTTCTGATCCCCAGATCGGACGTACACACAATCAAATTTTGTGGGTAATCCCTACATGTACCCATGTAGGGGTTACCCACGACATTCAAATGTGTGTCTGACCTACTCGGCGCTCGGAAGACTAACACTACCTAACCCGTTTTTTGGAAAAAAAAGGCTCCCCTACACACCGTTTGGAAAGTAACATTCCCCTACCTACCAAAAGCGAGAAAAAAAGCATGTCAATGCTACATGCAATGCAGCATCGGCATGCTAACTTCAACAATTTCCTACACATTCACAAACCCCTCTTTTGAGAGGTATGTGAATATTCAGGAGGGGGGGTGGGGGGTGCGTGTGGTTTGCATGGGGGTTCTGAGACTCCCCATGCCTTGAAAGGGAACTTGCTAGTCCGGTTTACCGCGGAGCCCAGCAGGAGCCCGCGCAAAGCTAAAACCCTAAAACCCTGAATGCAATTTGGGGTAGGATTTGACTATGGTTTACATTTACAAAATGGGGGTTTTGCGTGTTTGGAAAAAAACAAAATGAACATTTTCGCTCAATTTAAAAAATGACCATTTGCGCTCGATCGCGATTCTTGCGTGGGCACGAGAATTTCGAGGGGGGATTGACATGCCCCATCTTGCTTTGGCCGATCAGCGGCACATGCCACTAATTAAGCATGGTGAGGCGAGTGGGCAGACTGGCTTTTCTTTAATCGCCGGGCAGAGGAGTCATATTGTTGAAGCGACAAGTAGGGCGTCACTAATCCCCTCGTGGGGTGGGTAGAAGGGTTTCTATGCCCTAGTTTGATTTTGATTTGGATTCTACCCTTGGTTGGCAGGTTGCGCGTTGGCGAGGAGCCTGGCGAGTCTTCAGAAATGTTTGCGACTGCACTACTTCCTACCCGAGGAATCATTGCGGGAATCACAGCATTCCCACCACTTTCAAGTGATTTTTTGCGTATTTCTACCGGTGTGGCATCGCTCCCAAAGTCTTGGTAACGTCTCTTGTGCGGTGAACTCAATAATCAAGTTGAATGCGTGGGGTTAGGACATTCATGCAAAAACCTAATTGAGAACTACTTTGAATGAAACTTCTCACACACCAATGGTCTTGAACAACTCTCGCAGTGAGCGGCCACGCAGAATCTTTCTTGTGCACATTTCTTGCTCAATCAAAACTCGACGAGCCGTTCAGACGAGCTCGTCGCGCGTTTCAAGCATTTGATAGCGATCCGCAAAGTCGGGACGAACATCAGTCAATGCTAGAAGCGAGAAAGCACAAAACCCGTTGACTAAAGTGTGATTTCTGGCTAGATCTTGAGCATTCCATCTTGCATACACAATCACACAAAAATCACAAATCGAGCGCCCAATCGATGAAACCGTAATTTCAAAATGAAAAGAAAAGCGTTGGTTCACCCGCTCAGTTGAGGAAAATCTGTCATGTTTCGTTACTATTAGTGACTTGTTGTGTCTGATGTCGACGTGGGAACTACCTCATCACCCAAAGCACTCTCAAGATTGAGCCAGACTATCATGGCAGTAGTATTACCAGAAAAATTCGAATCTGAGTGTTTCCCAAAGCCTTTAACCTACAAAATGAATGATAGCTGTATGAGCATATTCATTTTCAAAGGTTTTCGACTTTGCTCTTGTCCATTTTGGATTTTCCAAGAAAGGATGGTCATAGTGGGAGGGCCGGTCGAGCCCTCCCACCTCACAACGACGACCAGGTGGCTTGCAGCAGCCCCTCGCTATTGCACGGGCTGACTGATGGCCTGCCATCCGTGGCTACCGGCTGGCCGGTGGCGGCCGGCTGGGTGGTCGACGTTAATCATGTGACCGGTAGGCCATCGGTTGGCCACCTGCTGGCCGTCCATCAAGCTGGTTGCTCTATTTGTGGCCAAGAAGCCGTGAGGCCTCGTCCCTGTCCTCTCCTCCCCGCCTCCTCATGTGAGCGAGGTGAGGGATAGAGAGAGAGTGAGAGGGAGTGAGGCGTGAGAGAAATGGAAAATCACCGGCCCAAAATCATTGGACATGTTTCGCACGTGACGGTTTCGTGTTCATTCAATCGTAACTTTGAGTTTTGTTTATAGAAAATTTGTGCAAACTCACGAGTTTGAGATGATGTCCTCCTTGTTTCAGACCCAGAACAAGGGGGAGAGGTAAAACCAGAAATGGGCCTCTGGATACTTTAAACATTCAAGTCTCCCTGCAAGCGTGGATAATGATGATTGTTCCCAGAGTGATGCAGAGGGTAAAATCCCTCAAGCAAGCTCTAGATGCCACCTTGTGAACTTCGACAACGACTTCCGTGAAGGAGCTGGAGACAGGACGTTTTACAGTTGTATCAGAGCCATGCGACCCTTACAACCAAGTATGCAACAGTTCCAACTGCTACGCAATAGATAGAGTTTTGTGAGCAGCAGCAGTAGTAGAAGAAACACCACAGGGGATAAATTCTTAAAACTTATCCATTTTAAGCATAGTAAAGTGCGTTGGAAGAGGAGCTTCTTTTGATTCTTCCAGCTCCTCAAAGAATCTCCTCCTCCCTAGGGGGCTAGATGGATTTTTCTTGGACGGGTTGGGGAGTGACGACTCCCAAACCACCAACTTTCCTCCTCTTCTCAAGAATACCTCCTCCCTCGTTCAACCAAATATTGAGACAACACTCTTTCCCAAGACTAGAGGCCCTCACGAACTCATAACATGTAAGCTGGACAGTGCCAACGGCTCTGATGAACGCTCGAGGCTTCATTGAAAGTGCAGTATGCTTGTGAATCTAAAATCTGCAGGAAAAACCGTACGTGATCGACCCAAGAACGGGTTTGATCCATCAAGAAGTGAGGAAACTACGCCTTGCAAAAGATTGGACCAGCAGAGGGGAAAACAGGTGACGGTAATTCATCCCCAAGGACGAAGGCTCGACCTTCAGAAGACCCAACAAGGCATAAGCGCACCTTGGGGTCCAATTAGTCAATGAATCAAGGATCATTGAGGACCAAGGGCGCTTTGGAATGGCGCCCCGATGTTTTTTTGCCAAAGAGGGCACTTCGGGCGGCCGTCACTGCCGTTAGTGGTGCTACAAGTCGCAGATTGCTGTGGTTCACAAAAACAGCCATATCGCGGCCGTTCCTCCACGGCTCAGCGACCTTGTGTCGCTGAGGATATATCATCATGTACATATAGTCTTGTGATTTGACACTTGAATAACAAGTACAGTTTACTCCAACTGTACCACACGTGTTCCCGTGCTCCCCCAAGACAACCCCACACTTCTACAAACCCGCGAAGGTGTTCACCGGCCTCCTCTTGGTCGCTGTTTCCGTCGGTTGGTGCCTACACCATCCGGATAAGGCTAGCACACTGTGTCCGGTTCACACTTGGTATCAGAGCTTCCATTGGCTTAGGGGCACAATCATGTACGGGACAACCTTTCCTGGTCAGCGTAGACCAGCACTCATCTCGTCTCTTTGGCGGATCCGTGCCCAAGGCCAACCATGCATTCCGGTGACAAGGCAGTAACCGGAGGACCCGTTGAGGAAGAAGTTGTACCGGATGCAGAGATGACTTCATCCGACACGTACTCGTTGGCTGCAGCATTTATCATGCAAGGCAAAGTAACATTAGCTACAACGTTGCACAAGTTGCTCGCCAACATACAGGCCAAGATGGACCTGTTGGAGAAGCAAAACCCATACCTCAATCAAGAACTCACGAAGGGTCCAATGGCAACACCAGTGGCAGTTGCCATCGCTAATGGAACTGCGGTGGGCATCCGGAGCCCGCCCAAGCCGGAGCCATGCGATCCATCATGGAAGGATGGGCTAGCTCCGCAAGCTTGGATACTTGGACTGGAATTGTACTTCACTGTCATCGGCGTGGATGCCTCAAGGTACGAGGCATACTGCAACTATGTAGTGACACTGTTGAGAAGGGCATCGTTGGATTGGTGGGCTGATGTGATGCGGTCCACTCCACACGCCAGTGCAGTAGCAATGGTTGCCGGCATACCGGAATCTCAACCCCATCGGCTCCACCTTACAGCAGTGGCGACCCTATCCTCAAATGGCCGACCTCATGGAAGGAGTGCACGGAGTCCTTCATTAAGCGCTACACCATGGGTGACGTGAGGAACAACGCGAGTGCCAAGCTGCGTCGGCTTCGCCAAACTGGCAGCGTGTTTCACTACACGTGCAGGTTTCGTGATATCGTTGTTAACTGTGGCTTTGACTCCCACGAATCGTGCTTTCACTAGAGCAAGGGCCTCAAGAACGACGCCCGCGTTGTAATGGTGATGCATGACCTCAACGACGTCCTGCCAACAATGATCGCAACCGCAGAACGGTACGACTCTCGTGTGCAACAAGCTCATGCCAACAGCCACAATTCTTTTGGTCGTGGTTATGGCAAGCGGGCCTAGAGCGATGATGCATCCGTGGAGATCGGAGCATTACAACTGCACAAGTGCTACAACTATGGCAAGCCTGGCCAAATTGTGCGTGATTGTTGGAGACCAAAGAAGGGCGACGGCAAGGGTAAGCGGCAAGGGAAGGGGAAGCAAGCCAAGAAAGAAGCAGCGAAAGCAACAAAAGAGTCAGAAAATGAGGAGAGCCAGGAGTTGATGGCATTACTCCTGGCTTCTCTCAACCCAAACCGCCAATTGACCGCCCACCCAAATGCCTTGCGGCATTTAAGGGGGTTTCTGAGGTCAAGGTATGGGACGTAGGATATGTAGTGGAGCAACCCACACATCTCTTGGAGGCGTAAGTGAAAGGCGTCAAGGAGAAGGTGGGGAGTCTGCTTGATTGTGGTGCAAGCCATGGTTTTGTGAGCATGGAGTGTGCTCAGAAGTGGGGCCTTGCGCTCATGAACAAGAAGCGGACCGCCAACCAAGTGGACAGCACGTTTAAAGTAAGGTACATGGCTCGTCCCCTCTCCATTTGCGTGGGGAAGCTTTGCATAACGACAGTATACTGGGTGTTCCTGATGAAGTATAACGATGTAATCCTCTGTCGTGACTTCCTCCACAAGTGCAATCCTACCGTCAATTGGGAGGCGCGTACCGTCTCAGTCAAGCTCAAAGACAAGGAGTATCCTTTGCCTACATGGTCCGGGGAAGAGGCCATCAAGGAGGAGACTTGCGGGGAGGAAGTGCCACAGTAATTGGTGCCTCACAAGGAGGGATCGGCGCCTATGATGCTGAACTTGGTGCAGCTCAAGCGCACATTTTGAAAAAAGGAGCAGACTTTTTGGGCGTTCATGCAAGACGTGGAAGACAATTTTGACAAACCAGAGGATGTGGCGACTGCTATGGCAAATGAGGCAACTTGTAAGCAGCCGGGCGTCCAAGAAAAGTTTTTTGTGATACCCGAGGGGCTTCGGAAGGTGTGTACAAAGTTCGAGGACGTGTTCTCCGACACCCCCCTAGCGGGTCTGCCACGGAAGCAGGCGTGGACCATTGTATCGAACTCAAACATGGAGTGCATCCACCTGTTCGTGCAACGTACTACATGAGCAACGCTTAGCTACAAGAGCTCAAGAAGCATCTTACCAAGATGACGGAATAGGGCTTCATCCGCCCCTCTTCGTCTCCTCACGCTGCACCAATCTTGTTTGTGTAAAAGAAGACGAGGGAGATGCGCACGTGTGTGGACTACCGGGCGTTGAACGATTTGACCATCAAGATCCAGGACCCACTTCCACGAGCACAGGAGCTCTTCAATCAGCTCCGCGTGGCTTGCTTCTTCATAAAGATCGACCTCCGATCCGGCTACCACCAGATCCGCATCGCAACAGATGATGTGGAAAAGACGGCCTTCCGTACCCGCTATGGTCACTACGAGTTCCTCATGATGCCTTTCGTGTCGACCAATGCTTCGGCCACCATTATGGTGGCAATGAACAATATCTTCATGCCGTACTTGGATGACTTTGTGGTGGTGTACCTTGATGACATCTTGGTGTATAGCAGGACGACGGAGGAGCATAAGGAGAATGTGAAGAAGGTCCTCGCGATTTTGAGGAAGGAGAAGTTTTTTGCAAAGCTCACTAAGTGTGAGTTCACGGTGGAAGAAGTTGAATTCCTTGGACACATAATTGGCGATGGAAAGATTGCCATGGATCCGCGCAAGGTGTCGGCCGTGCAAGAGTGACCAATGTTGCGTAGTGTGCACGATGTGCAAGTGTTCCTTGGTTTTTGCAACTATTACCACAGGTTTATCCTTAGCTACGCGGGAGTGTCAGCGTCACTCTCCAATCTCACTCACAAGGATTGCGAGTGGAGTTGGGGAGTTAGCAAACAAGAAGCCTTTGAGAATCTCAAAAGGGCTCTATCCTCCATGCCGGCCTTGTATGTGGCTGACAATGGACGTGAGTTTGAAATGGCAACGGATGCATCGTACCTTGCTATTGGTGGAATCCTATTGTAGGACTTTGGCAATGGGTCGCAGCCGGTCATCTACTACTCCCGCAAGTTGCGTGGGGTGGAGCTGAACTATGCCACCCATGACAAGGAGATGCTTGCCTTGGTCGTAGCCTTCAAGAACTGGCAGTGTTACCTTGAGGCATGGTCTACACCAATCACCACGCCGTGAAGTACTTCAAGACATAGCCGAACCTGAGCCGGCGACAAGTGTGTTGGGTGGAGTACCTCGAGTCGCACTTTGAATACAAGATTGCATACCGGCTAGGTTGCATCAACCCGGCCGACGCACTCTCGCGGCAACCAGACCTGATGATGCGGGTCAAGTCTCTCACCATCCACGTGGATGCCTTCCATGTGAAGCTCTTCACGGAGGGATATGAGGGGGATGGGGAACATGATGCTTGGAGATTTTTCTTCGAGGCGCCATATTGGCGACGGCACGGTACGCAACAGGTTGTGGTTCCCGTGCTGCCCGCGCTTCTACAGCTAATCTTGGAGGAGTGTCATGACAGTGGTATGTGCGGTCTCTTCTCCGCCAACAAGACATTGAAGACGGTGGCTCACTTCTTTTGGTGGCCCACCATGTCGTCGGTGGTGGCTGAATTATGCCGGAGTTGTGACGTGTGTCAAGGCCACAAGGCGCGGAGGACGAAGACCCCGGGTCTCCTCCAACCCTTGTCCATCCCCGAGCAGCCGTGGCAAGACATCTCCATGGATTTCACCACGGGTTTTTCCACAACAGCACCAAGCCACAATGCAGTGTTAGTGGTGGTGGATTACTTTAGCAAGATATCACACTTCATTGCGACACGTGATACGGTGAGCGCGGAAGGCACGGCTCGACTGTTCCTCGGGCACGTGGTGCGTCTCCATTTCGTGCCGCGCTCCATTGTGAGCGATCATGACCCGCGCTTCACGGGCAAGTTATGGCGATAACTCATGGAGCGGTATGGTAGCAAGGTGAAGCTCTCGTCCAGTTTTCATCCCCAAACTGACGGGTAAATGGAGCAGTCAAACCAGACGCTGGAGCAGCTCATCCATACCGTGGGTGATCCGGACAAGACGGTGTGGGACCAGCGGTTGCAGGTCGCTGAACTGGTTTACAAATCTACCATGTCTGCCTCCACCAGCAAAGTGCCATTTGAGGTGGTGACCGGGATGGTGTCCGCAACGCCCCTCAGTTTGTACGTTGCAAGCAACCTGCCCGCGGTGGAGTCTGCCGCATGTGACTTCAATCAGATTTGGGCAGCAACGAGGCATGCATTGGCAAAGGTGCAAGAACAGCAGAAAGCACAAGCAGACCGCTGATGCGTAGACATAATGCTCAAGGTCGGTGATCACGTGCTTCTCAACAGCGCGCATGTCAAGCTTTGCTAGGTCCGATCGCACAAGTTGAAATCTCGGTCGCTTGGTCCGTTTGAGGTGCTCAAAATACGAACAGTCGTGGTAACGCGGTTGGCTCTTCCGCCTTCCATGCCAGTCCACAATGTGTTCCACATCTCCAAGGTCAAGATCTACCATGATCCGGCTGAGAATTTTCCTGGCCGTAGTTTCAAGCCTCCTCCTCCGGTGGTCATCGAGGATGAGCAAGAGTTTGAGGTGGAGGCTATCCTTGACCACTGTCGTCGTGGCCGTGGGTGGGTGTACCTGGTCAAGTGGAAGGCTACAATGTAGCCCACAACTCATGTTAGCCCGTCCGAAACTTCAACATTGGCAAGGTGAATGCCATCCTCCGGGAGTACCAAGAGTGAACCGGGATGGCTCGCTCCTAAAAGGAGGGGGAGGGATTGTAAGCCAGACAGTTCCAAAGACACTGATCAAGGCTTGAGGCTTCCTTGAAAGTGAAATCTGACTGTGTACATGGAATCTACAGTACAAACCTTGTGGGATTGGCCCAAGAATGGGGTCGATCCATCAAAAATTGAGGAAGTTACGTCCGGCAAAAGGTTGGACCGGCCGAGGGGAAAACAGGTGATGGGAATTCATCCCCAAGGACCAAGGCTTGACCCTCGAAAGACCCAACAAGGCTGAAGCACACCTTGGGACCCGGTTAGGTAATTATTACGGAAAATTGAGGGCCAAGTCCACTTTAGAATGGCACCCTGATGTGTTATTGCCAAAAAGGGCGCTTCGGGTGGCCGTCACCGCCGCTAGTGGTGCTGCCAGCCGCAGATTGCCGTTGTTCAAGGAAACGGCCATATCTCGGCCGTTCCTCCATGGAATGATGTGATACTTAGTGCGTTGGAAAGATGTGAGAATGAAATACATGATTCAGAGGCAATAACGCTCATCATATACCCGTACAGAGCCATGCACGGCTCGGCGACCTCGGGTCTCCTAGGATGTGTCATCATGTAAATAAAGTCTTGTATGTTGACACTTTAATAACAAGTACAATTTATTCCCATTGTACCACACATGTTCTCGTGCTCCCCCAAGACAACCCTACACTTCGGGAAGTCTAGAAAGGTGTACACCAGCCTCCCCTTGGTCACCGTTGTTGCCGGTTCGTGCCTACACCATCCGGTTGAGGCTAGCACACCGCGCTCGGTTCACATACCACTCTAAAAAGAATGTGGGCATTGCCTTGAAGATTTTTGGTGGCTTCTCCAACACCGCCACCTCAAGGGAAACATCACCAAGATACGCGAGAGGGGTCAAGGGTCGTGAAAAGGAGATCAAAGATGACAGGAAGACAAGAAGAAGACAAGAGAGGAAAGAGAGAGTGAAGGATTTACCGAATCTTGTTACATTTACTCTTCCTCCTCTCTTCCTTGTTTTCTGAGTGGCACTCACACCTCTTGTTGTTTTATTCAAGTGTAATTTTCTGTTTTTCTAGACTCTAGATATGACCTAATGTCATGATTCAACCCCACGCCCATGCCCACGCCCACGCCCACGTCCATGCCCAAGCCCACGCCTACGCCCATGTCCATGCCCACATCCAATTCCATATCCACGTCCACGCCCATGCCCACGCCCACATCCACATCCATGCCCACGCCCACGTCCACACCCACGCCCATGACCCCTCGTGCCCGTGAGGCTCCTGAGGCTATCTCCGACACTCTGATAATGTTAGTTTTGAAGTTCGCGTTCGCCAACTTGTTGGCCCATGTCGGATAGAGCATCATGGATCTCAACCGTGATCGCCCGCTATACCGTGTTTGGCTATTCATGAGCCAACCCGTCATTGTGATGACCTTGACAAGGTATTGAAGGATGTAATCCACGTGTGGATACATCAGCAATCATATCGTGCCTTAGTTGTTGATGCCACCAATAGTGGTAATGAAGACATGACTGACCTCGACAACATCAAGGCCGGGCACGGACACGTCCTTCCTCCACAATGTGGAGATCTTTTGGAAGCCCATGAAACCGACTGACACTTTGAATTACATGGATAATGTTCTACGTATCTACAAGGCTCCACTCGGTCAGTGGGTGACCTTGCCACGACCCGGCTTGAAGACAAGCTTTTCAAGTATGCGGTCAAGCGACATACTCTACACGTAGATTACGCCCTCCGTTGAAATGTGTTGTAGCCACACCTCAAGTGGCAGTCCATATCGTGGGTGGATTTCTGTGTTATCATGTGCTGGAAGTGCACCCAACGTGAGAAGGAGCAGCGTACCTCGTACGAGATGAAGGACTTCAAGCAGTTAGGTAGCTCGTTTGAGGCCTACTTAAGCAAGTTCACCACACTCGTAGAGGAACCCGACAGCTTCACCGAGGGCGATGGGACCTGGACTTTCAACGACCCGGAGTTCTTGCTACTAGAGTACGTGAATGATGGCCTTGCTAGCAAGAAGCTGGCCACCACGATGGCAACGAACCAGGCTTCCAAAAGTTTGAGGGCTTTGTGTGATTACATGAGTGAATTGTATTCAACGAACCCAAAGTACTATTCGGATACACGACCAAACATGTATGCGCAACAAGACCGCAACATGTGCATGGACTTTGCAAGGTCATGGGGATAAGGCTGGAAGTGGGGCAGTATCCAGGGCACGCATCACACAATCTCTCCAGTCAACAAGGTTGATGCTTTCCGATGCTTTGCAGAGTGAAGTCAAGATGCATGAAATCAATAACGTCGATGATATGCTGGTCGCTTTTGTGACTATGGCAGGATAAGTGACGGTGTTCATAGTTATGAGATGTTGTGAAACTTCACAGTTGTGACCTTGGACTTTTTTGTATCATGTAGCACTCTTGCGTAAGCTAAATGATGTAGAACTTTCCTCGCAGTATCTTGGGACAGAACCACAAAACATCGGAGTGAAAATTGGTCTCCCTAACAATAGGAGTCACGGTAAGTGCAGCGATGCATCTTACCCTAAGCGCAAAAGAGGCAATTGGCCTTGGGCGGCTTCTCGAAGGACGCCGTGTCAAGACCGAGGACAGGTTGTGTTCGAATGAGCTTAGACATTGTGTGCGAGCTCACGTGAGAAGGTGGCAATGTAACAAGCACTGGTTTGTAGGAGAGAGCATGCCAGTCACGAACATGCACATAGAACAGGATGAGGAAGATCCGTCATGTCCGACATTCCAATGTGAACAACAATGGGCTCAGGTATTCCATCAAACACACCTGTTTTTTTAGAGGTTTACTTGCTTCTGGAAAAACACTTACGGGTCGTGGTCGGTCACAACCATCACTAAGAGGAGTTCTCAATCCCTAGTTATGCACCGCGTCTCTACTGGAATGAGATTCTAGCTCTCGTACGCAACTGGGTGACCATTCTACATGAAAACTGCTCCAAGTCCTACTACCGGCACTTCATATCGTACCTGCCAGAGATGCAATGGATCCGGATTAGCTAAGACGGGCACTGTGGATAGAAGCCTTTTGAATTTGAGTGTTCTCATAGTAAGATATCCATTTTGAATGTGCGTCGTTTTGTGTGAGCTTGGTTAGCGGAGGTACCAGGGTCAAATACCCTTGTATAAGCCGTCCAATGTAATCAATGTCTTCAATGAAGGCCAAAGAAGTATTGAATCCACCCAAACATTTTGGGTGTGGCCAATGCATTAGGACTTGGAAATCTTGTAGGACGACACGGATATCATCCTTGTTGATTTTGTTTCCAAGGCATTTGAGCTGATCTTGTGCAAACTTGCACTTGCTCACTTTTAAAATGTGTGTTCCCAACTGATGGTGATGACTTCACGCATATGTTCTATGTGCTCTTCCATTGATTTGAAGAGAATCAAGATGATTTTTGTGTAAATCAAGATAAAATGACCATGTTTCTTGGCGAACGTTTGGTTCATTTATCCTTGGAAGGCTGACAGGGTATTCGTTAACCCAAAGCACAAGACCTGGAGCTAATCGTGTCCCATGTGCATTCAAAATTTTGTTGTGGGCACATCATCTTTCGTGATGCGGATTTGATGGTACCCTTTTGACAAATCTAAGGACAATAAGAATTTTGACCATTGGAGTTGGTCGAACAGGTCCTCGATCTGCGGTAAGGGAAATTGAATTTTCATTGTTTCTGGGAACGTGACAACATGACGTAACCGTCCTTCTGACAAGTGGTCAAATACATTTACCATGTTACGTATGGATGATGCGTGCTTATGTGAATTTCTGTGATGACGTAGTGGTAGATAGCCAGGGTCTCTCCCAAACCTAGTTTCTTGCCAGTTTCTTGACTGGGCGTGGACCCCTGCCATGTTCTGAGAAACTAGATTAGGTGTTGCCTCGAGTCTCATCATGCTATAGGGGCAACGAGTGACAGCAAGCTCCCTGTCCGCTCGCTCATTGCCCCCAAGCACGTAACACCGACCACCTCGTAGGTCGGGACTGTGGGTTTTCCCCTCTCACTTCTAACTCCTCTTTTTTGTCAAACGTTTCATGGCGTTTCATTGTACATTGCTCTCCTTGCACTAGCCTGCTGCATCAGCACGTCACAGCAGACCTACCTACTGGTATCAGAGCAGCTTCGTCAAAGTAGGACTATGGACTTTTCCGCAAATCTGAAACCTGGGCCTAGGTTGCGGCTGTCCATCTTGACGGCGCACGCATACCCACAGTGCGTGGCATCTTGCCATCGCGGATAAGGGGTCATCCACGATGACTGCTTCAGCCTCCCACGCCCCTCCCTTGCTTCCGCCCTCTCTTTTTGGGTGGCTCTCTACCACCGATGCAAGTAACCGGCCTTGCATACCCGGCCACCATTCGTGTGCACCCCTGGCTGGCTTCTTGAGCTGGCTGTACCATTTCCTTGCTCCGGCACACGGTGATGTCTGTGACACACAGCAGAAGCAGCCACAAACACACAGATCCTTCACTTCTACATTCCCGCAGTCATAGCCTATCACTCGCTGCCACTTGCTGTCACTAGCTGTCACTCGCTGTCACTTGCTGTCACTCGTTGTCACTCGCTGTTGCTCGGACACCCTGCCGCCATCTGCGAGGCCGTCCAGTGGTGACCTGCAACCTGAATGCCCGCAATCCCGCTCCAACCGACCACGCTCCAGCTTCAGGCCTGTGGTACCCACCGCATCGGCCGTCTCCTCTGTGACCACGGCCACATCCGCTGCCATATCACATCCTCCGGTGTAGTTGCCGTCCCAGCAGCGGGCCGCCACCCTCAAGAGATTGGCATCGCATTAGCGACGCCATCTGTCGCGCAAGCGTCCCGTGAGGCTCCCGGTTCGCTATTGGGCCGTACTACGCGGGAAAGCCTGCACACCGCCGACAATCTCGCTCTCACTCACGTTGCGGTGGTGGCGACGACACCACGGCCGGGTCCTCACCACCTCAAACCTGGTAAGCG
Organism: Penium margaritaceum; assembly: GCA_023375785.1. Lineage (NCBI taxonomy): Eukaryota > Viridiplantae > Streptophyta > Zygnematophyceae > Desmidiales > Peniaceae > Penium > Penium margaritaceum. The sequence continues at coordinate 175,603 of SZWC01001745.1, read as the reverse complement.
TCTCCGCTCCCGCTTCTCCTGAGGACCCTCAACCACTCTTTTGCCGTCGTTGACGATGTCACCTTCTCTCACTTGTGGGTGGCATTCTTAGAGGACTATGCTGTGCTCTCAACCACGTTCTTGCTCATCGCCTCTACAATCATTGATGTTAGAAAAATTGAATTAGCCTCAAAGGTGAACTTGGATCAATACAGAAGCTACACTGTTGAAGAAGTACACAGAAACTCCATTAACTCCATCAACTCCAAAAGATGCACATCACACAAGTACGCCCAAAACACTTGGCCAGAGTATACATCCGATGTGAGCTTCAAGAGCCTTAGCTAAGGCCTCAGGCAACTTAATTATCTCCTGAGCTTTCTCATGGTTTACTGCATGCCTGATTTAGTACATTACACACAAAGCTATCTACAAATGAAGTTTCTATCCTAATATGCTAGGCTGAGACGAAGGAGTTGAGAACTGAGAAATGGCGAGATAGGACTGTCCGCCAGTGGTTTTTCTTGTGTCTTCATTTAATCCTCCATTCGGACGCCTGGCAATGCAGGGCACGCTGCATAATCTTCGAGCGATGGACATGGGGAGTTCTCAGTGAGATCAGCGGACTGCGCTCTTCTGATCTGCGACATTGCTTGTGCTTTGTGGATCCGGCAACCGGCCAATCGAGGAGCCCACCGGTCATCTCGACTGCCACGCCAGCTGACTCTCTTGGCTCCTTCCGGCAGCCCGCTCGTCGTTCGATCGCTTCGCTGAGCATCAAGTGAGACCGGTCAGTCTCACTCGGTGCTCGGTGCTTACATGCTCAATTGAGCCTCTTGAACACCCCGCATGCTCTTTTGCCGTGCCGAGCCCGTCAGACACATTCTATGTCCCTTGTATTAGTTGTGGCATAATCTATGCCACTTTCATGCATAGGCATGTGTGCCAAATCCAGCCGTTGGATGGAACTGAAACTTGGAAAGTAGAGGGAGGAGGATATGCGCTTTCCAGTAGCACCGATGGATTCAAGATCGGACGATGAAGGAGGAAGATAGGCATTTTCCGAACAATTGACGCCACAATTACAGTTGCATTTGCTTTTGCAGCCACAGCCAGGGCTGCATGTGCCCTTGCCACCACGTCTGCTGGCAGGGCTTCCGAGACCTACACTGCGGCAGGCATGGTGATTGGCCCCATGACCGCAGCAACTGCAGACATAAGCACACAGGTTGTAGTCGTTACATCAGCTGCGGCATCAGCCACAGCATCTGCAGTATCATCGATCTGCACGTCCACTGTTGCCGCTGTGACGTATGCATCTTTGTCTCTATCGGCCGTCATCAGCATCTTCATCGCTCTCATCTCCGCCGTAGCTGTCTCCACCATACTCGGCACAGCAATCATCACAGGTGCCCTTGTCCTCTTTTTCCCAGTTGTTGCTGCTTTCGCTGTCGTGGCCGCGGCCTCTGCTGCCGCCGTCCCTCCACTTCTCTCATTCCTTAGCAAAAATTCTCCTCCCACAGCCTCGTAGGCTGTCCGCTTGCTTGGCTCTTGCTATTGGATCCTTTCCTACTTTCTCCTTACAGTTTCTTGCTGTGTCTGACTTTGGGTGGGTTGGCCTGCCGCATTTTTCCATTTGCCAAGGCACCCTCTGATTTCACACACCCACTAGGGCGCCACTAGGGCGGGGGAAACTCTGCCAAAATCTGTCCGGTAGAGCCCCCTCATCGTCACCATGTTTGGTGACGATGAGTCATTCATTGCTTACCTGCAGCGCCAGCTGAACCTCGCTTGCAAAGCTCAGTGGGAGGCTGAAGATCACCTCAAAATCGCTAATGAAAATCAGGCAACATTTGCTGATGAAGTCGTTGCTATAGTCCTTGAGCGTCTCCTTGCCGCATTTGTCTCTAACACCCTTGCTGGCATCAGTGCTGGTGCCTCCTCCATCTCGTCTACTGATAGCATAGATGCTGCCAATTCTGCTAATGTTGTGCCTGGTGCCACCTCTGCCACCGCAGCTCGCCAGCATGACTTCTTCTCACAGCCCCCTGTCTTTGCCACTAGGCTTCTTTTCTCCACTTGGGAAACTCGCTTCAGTGCCTGGGCTCAGGGGGAACGCACATGCCAGTACTACTTCCGTGCAATTCCACCTTTCACGCCTGTCGTTGATGAGTCTGCTTGCGCTGTCTGCGCTCTCATTGTCGCCGCACTTGCGACGCTCGTTGATGATGTCGGTACATACATTGCAGACCCCACCTCCCAACATGCTACCGATCCCAATGGCGCATGTACCATGTTGTGCCGCCGTACTACTGTCACTGGCCAGGCTGCTCAGAGCGCACTCACCATGCAGTTCAACATGCTCTTAATGCGTGCAGACGAATCGAGAGATGAATATTAGGCCCGCAGGCTCAAACTACTCCGTGAGCTTGGTGATGGTACACTTGGTGATGCTACACCCGGCCAGCTATCTGTTAATCCTCTCTGTATATATGTATATACATATATATACATATACATATTCTTCCCTCCGTTGTGAACATGAGTGCGCAGGGCATGCTGACCAAGAGAGTGGAGGCGACGCACAGTGAGCCTCTGAGTCACGCTGGACTGCCGCAAATGATCAGACGTCCCTCCTTTGCTTGCCTCCCTCTCACAGCATTGCCCTGATAGGTTCCTTGTGAAACCTCTGGCTATCCTCAGACCTGCAGTATGGTCCACTTCTCGGGAACCTAGATTAGTCCTAGTTTAGTACGTGACTTTGTTTGGGGTTTCGATGGAAACTGTGGACTGGGGGCATGTGCCCCGATTTAGTGACACTCGAGGGCTTTGCCCTCGCTCGAGCATGCTGTGCCGACGAGCCCTGCTCGCCGGCCGACGGGTGAGCCTCGCTCATCGAGGCTCACCCCCTCAAGCTCTTACCTGCCGGTGTTCGACACTTAGAGTAGAGAGGTGCGGATCCATGGCTGATGCAAATCTGACCTAAACTCCTCCCACACTTGACCGTTTTAAGTGAAATCAGTTGCATTGGATTCGTCTTGAGTTTCTCATGGTATCAGAGCCACTCCCTAGGCGTGATAGCGACGAATAGAGACGGCGCCGAGGGAAAGATGAGGTGGCCGGCCCTCACGCGGATCCAGATCTGCACGGCTGCCGCAAAACCGGGCCGCACAAGCTGCTAAGGGCTGTCGAAGACCTTTCCCTAGGCCGCGCGTGGACAGCAGAGGCGGCAGAAGGCAGGGGGCAGCTCGCAAGGGCGAGAAAGGGGTGGGAGGGAGCTGCCAAGCGCCACCTAGAGGTGGAGGCGGGGCCCCTTGGCCCACAGATCGGCCAGCGCAAGTTGCAGGTGGCCTGAGAGTGCTTCCTAGACCAAGAACAGGCGAGTCCCATGAGCGTACGGCTCGCGACTGAAAACTGGGCCCAAAGTGGGCCCGGCGAATTGCTGCCGAAATTTTGTCGGTCGGCAACGAGAAGGGCCAGGGCTCACGGCGCCGTCCTAGGACGTGTGTTCGTCCCAGGAACCATGAGCCAAGCGGGTTTAGTGCCCGGCGGGCAAGGCAAAGGAAGGGGAAGCGGCGGTGCATCCTATGGAGCCGGCGTAGGCACCGGCGTCGCGGCTAGTGGAGGAGCCGGCGTAGTGACAGTGACGTGGGAGGATCTCAGCAGGGTGATGACTCAAAGGGATCTTACGCCGCCTGCCTTAGGCTCCCGTGACTTCCTGGCGTGGAAGGACGTCTTCCTTGCGTGGGCGGCAGAGCATGGGTTAGAGGAGCTATACCTCTCCCCCTCGAGCGATGCAACTGAGGACCGCGTCCTACTGCAGGCCTTCAACGCCCTAGTCTGGGCGCTGCCCGACGACCAATCGTATGCCATCCTTCGCTTCCATTTTGGAGGCAAATGGGAGGACACAACGGACCCTCGCAGCGGGGCTCCGCGTCCTCATGAGGCATGGCAGCACCTAGCTACCCTTCACGAGGAACGGGGCATGGCGCTTGTAATCTCCCTTCACGACCGACTCAGAAATCTGTACCCAAAGCCAGGGGCACTGATAGCAGAGTATTGGGATGCGGCAATGGATCTCTTGTTGGCCTGAGGGTGAGTGTGCACCCTGGAGGGTCCCTAGCAGTGGCTGGTTCACACCACCAAATGTTTTTGGAGAGACTGAAACTATGGAGTCAACTGGTTCCAAGGATGGCAAAATCTGGTCAGAGAGTGAGGCAATAGTTTTGTCCTCAATTGGATGGGAATTAACACTTGATCAAGGCTCACAAGCAGTGGCATTTTATAGCCACTGATCTAAGCTTTCCAGAACACCAAAGCATGCCAGATTTGGAGCTTCCTAGCAGATTCTATGGCTTCTAGAGTGCTCCTTGGTAGGCTGTCCTTTTCCCACCTAGGAAGGCATCCCTTCCCTCCTCTAGAAGCTTCTGCCCCTTCCTAGATTCCTCAGCTTGCTTCTAGTAGGAGGGAAGGTGTCCAGAAGACCAAGACACCTCTAGATGCCTTGTAGGACAAGTCACCCCTTCTAGAAGGTGTGCCACCTTCCTGGACCCTCACCTGGCCTTCTAGAAACTTAAAGAGGAACTCTAGAGGTTGAGCTAGCTTCCTGGCATCTATTTTCCACCTCCCTTGAGGCAGGGCAGAATTTCATCTTGTGGGACTTGAACCCGGGCCCCTGCCTCTAGAGGTGGACACCATTAACCACTAAGCCACTAAGGCTTGTCTT
>SZWC01001745.1:143789-164520 GCA_023375785.1 Penium margaritaceum | reverse complement strand
TGTTGGCCTGAGGGTGAGTGTGCACCCTGGAGGGTCCCTAGCAGTGGCTGGTTCACACCACCAACTGTTTTTGGAGAGACTAAAACTATGGAGGCAACTGGTTCCAAGGATGGCAAAATCTGGTCAGAGAGTGAGGCAATAGTTTTGTCCTCAATTGGATGGGAATTAACACTTGATCAAGGCTCACAAGCAGTGGCATTTTATAGCCACTGATCTAAGCTTTCCAGAACACCAAAGCATGCGAGATTTGGAGCTTCCTAGCAGATTCTATGGCTTCTAGAGTGCTCCTTGGTAGGCTGTCCTTTTCCCACCTAGGAAGCCATCCCTTCCCTCCTCTAGAAGCTTCTGCCCCTTCCTAGATTCCTCAACTTGCCTCTAGTAGGAGGGAAGGTGTCCAGAAGACCAAGACACCTCTAGATGCCTTGTAGGACAAGTCACCCATTCTAGAAGGTGTGCCACCTTCCTGGACCCTCAACTGGCCTTCTAGAAACTTAAAGAGGAACCCTAGAGGTTGAGCTAGCTTCCTGGCATATATTTTCCACCTCCCTTGAGGCAGGGCAGAATTTCATCTTGTGGGACTTGAACCCGGGCCCCTGCCTCTAGAGGTGGACACCATTAACCACTAAGCCACTAAGGCTTGTCTTATTGGTGTTCCTTTTTGGAGTCACTCCTACCATGGTGAGGAGCATCATTTCAACATCTCTGCTGCCGTATTCTCGGGCTTGGAGCTTCCTGCTCTATGCTCGAATGGCTCGACCCCGTCCTGCTGTACCTTGGAGAACCCTATAGGGAGTTCCGGCGAGGGCTTCTGTGGCGTCTACGGGTGACCGAGATCAAGAATACCGACCTCGCGGAGGTGTTTGAGGAGTTGTGCCACTACGAGGACATCCTCCGTGGTGAGGCCCGAGAGGCCAACACCCCATTGCCTAGCGCTTTTGTGCATCAGTCCTCACCGGGTGCTCCTACCAACTCTGCTCAGGGAGGTAGAGGTGGAGGAGGTTGGGGACAGGGAGATACAGGCGCGCAGTCTGGCGGGGGTCGAGGGCGTGGTAGGGGTGGGGATGGACAGCGTACATGTAACTACTGCGGGAAACCCGGTCACTTCTGGCGTGCGTGTCCAGACCTCCAGCGCATCATGACACCGTCACAGCAGCAGCAGTTGCAGCAGCAGTTCACAACCCCACCTTTTCGTCCGCATTTTGGACAGCAGCCGCAGCCACCAGCATGGTCCACACCTATGCCCGCTGGACCTCGGGCACCGATGCCCTTCGGCAAATTCACCCACGCGCCATATCCTGCGCAGCCGCTGGCGGGTCATCTGCCCTATCAGAGGCTACTCCCTTTCTACCAGGGTCCCTTCTACGTGCCGCCCAACTCGGCCGCTCCAGTTCCCACACCCGAATGGGCGCAGCGCATCTACACGGATATAGCCGCATTGCAGCAGCCCACGGTCGGAGCTCCTGCTGCTGGGCGGACAGCGCCCATGGAGCTTTAGCCGCCAGAACCAACGGCGATGCCACAGTCGCCAGGTCAGAGATTGGCGCATACGCATGTCACCACGTCGCACTCACTTCCCATGCACGAATGGTTGTTTGACACTGCTGCCTCGCATCACATGTCACCACACCGCCAGCTGTTTGTGTCATTGTATGCTGCACATGGTGTGGAGGGTGTGAAGACAGGGTCTGGGGAAGTGTTGGAGGTGGAGGGCATGGGTAGAGTAGCCTTACAAGCACCTGGGGGTGTCCTATGGCTAACTGGTGTATTGTACATGCCCAAGTTGAAAGTGAACCTTTTGTCCGGGGGGCAACTAGACCACCAAGCAAACATGTCCACTCTAACACAGAAGCAACGATGCATGCCTTTTGATGCTGCTGGGATCCTGTTGGCTGAAGGGCCATTGCATGTGGACATGCTCTACCACCTCACTCTGTTCCCACTGATTCACACGGACTCACACAGACCACAGGCACATGTCACCACAGCAACGGACGACAAGCACAAGATTTGCTACACCGCCGCCTTGCACACATCAACACCGACCTTGTCATACACATGCTCAAGCATACAACAGCACGTGGGCTCCTGCCCACAGACTACCCACATGGTCTCAGCACAGACGCCTGTCTTGACTGTCAGGAAGGTCAGGCTCACAGACAGACCTTTCCCAGGTTAGAGAAGGAATATAAGGCCCCTCTTGAACTCATTCATGCAGACCTGACAGGACCCATGCCGGTATCCTCCGTCCAGTATGGGTCCCAATACATTCTCACACTGACAGACGACTACAATCGCTTTTGTTGGGCATTCCTGCTGAAGACGAAAGCGGATGCCCAACGTGCCATAGCTGAGTGGATACCTCTTGCTGAGCGGCAGACGGGCTGCAAACTGTTGACACTGCGCACAGACAGAGGAGGAGAGTTCATGGGCATTTTAACAGCTGGATTGAAAGCCAAAGGTATAGAGCATCAGACCACTGCTCCCTACACACCACAACAAAATGGTGTGGCCGAAAGGTGGCACAGGACTCTTGGCGATGCGTTGCGCACTCTGCTGAATGAGTCTGGCCTGTCCTTTGGTTTCTGGGAAGAAGCCATGAAATATATGACGTGGGTATGGAACAGGGTGCCACAGGGGCCCCTACCCAAGTCAATCACACCATGGGAGCGGGACTTTATGGAAAAAGCTGACCTGAGGCCTGCGCTGGTGTGGGGCACCATGGCATGCGTGTGGCTTGCACAGCCCCCAAGAGAGCATAAACTCAGTCCACGAGGTCGATGGTGTGTCTTTGTCGAAGTCTCACATGCGTCCAAGGCATGGCATTTCTGGGACCCGATGCATCATCACTTCCTAGAAAGTAGGGATGCCTCGTTCTTGGAACACATGCCATATGGACAGTTCCGCACCTTGCGTCATGACCCACACATCACCCTTCTAGAGCAGTATCCAGACTATGTGAGTGTGCTTGTATTCATGCCTCACACACCCACTGTGCACACAGTACTGTCACGACAACGAGAGAACACAAGAGAGACATCACCGGTACCCACAGATCTGTTGACACCCACTGACCTCCGCTGCACAGAATCCAGTGCTCCTCACACACCGCCCGGGCTTCAGTCGCAAGTGTCTCAGAACAGCACAGAGAGCACTAAAGCACCATCGCCACAGCCGGTGCGTCACTCCTCGCGCATTGTAGCACGCGTGAACTATCGACAATTTTACCACACAGCAGGACCTGTGAACGTGGACCACACCACTGTGGAACCTCAAACCCTTGCTGAGGCGAGGGGGCGCATGGATGCGTCTGAGTGGGAGAAGGCTGTGGTAGCCAAGCTGAACGCCCTTTTGGAGCATGGGGTATTTGAGCTCGTCCCGCTGCCACCCGGGCGGAAAGCCATCGATATCAAGTGGGTGTACAATCTCAAAAGGAACTTGGCTGGACTCATTGTAAATTGCAAAGCAAGGCTGGTTGCTAAGGGCTTTCACCAAGTACTAGGTCAAGACTTCACAGACACCTGTGCACCAGTTGAGAAGTACGGAACAAGTCGAGCACTGTTGGGTGTAGCGGCTCATGAGGATTGGGAGATACATCAAATGGATGTAAAGAACGCCTTCCTCAATGGCCCACTCGAGGAAGAGCTGTATGTCAAGCTGCTCCTCAAGGCCCTATATGGACTCAAACAGGCCCCACGCTGTTGGAACAAGGAAATTTGATGCAACCTTGCCTCGGGAGAGTTCATCCAAAGTGTGAGTGATCCCTCTCTCTTCTTGTGTTGGGATCATGGCCTCCCAGTTGCCTAGCTTGTGTATGTGGATGACCTGCTTATCTTGTCACCCTCTCTTTCCCTCATCACAAAAACAAAAAAACTGCTCACCACACACTACAGCATGACTAACCTGGGCGATGCAACAAATTTCTTGGGTATGACTATCACCAGGGACAGGGCTGCTCGCACACTGAGTCTGCATCAAGGATGGTTCATTGCACACCTCAGGACACGCTTCCAACACTTGGTACAGCATCTCCCACGACAGAATTCACCAATGAGCCCTGATGTGTATGCACACCTCCTGGATACAAACACCACTTACTATGGACCGGACAGTGACCCCACACTCTACAGGCAAATCACTGGCAGTTGGTCATATCTTGCCTCCACCACATGCCCAGACATCTCATGCGCAGTCAACGTGCTGGCACAATTCAGTCAACAACCAAGAAGGACACACCTTAAAGAATTGCTGAAGTTGCTGCGCTATGTGATGGACACAGCTGAGCTTGGTTTGCTCTTTGCCCCCTCTGTGAGTCCCATGTTGGATGGGTACTGTGACAGTGACTATGCACGTGATCGTGGGGCTCGAAGTTGTGGTGGTTATGTGTTTTGCATGTGGGGAACGGCAGTGTCGTGGAGTAGTGCAAAGCAGTCCTGTGTGGCGCGGAGTGTGGCGGAAGCGGAGTACATGGCGTTGGGTGAGGCCGCATGTGAATTCATTTGGTTGGCACGACTGCTTGAGGAATTGGGACTGCACACTCATGCCATATCTCTGCATAGCAACCGCTCTGCAGCACGTCGCATTGCAGCAAATGATGGTGTGTTGCACCCTTGCACAAAGCACATTAGTGTAGAGCACCACTTTGTTCGAGAAGCAGTCGAGGCAGGTGCCGTCCAAGTGTGTCCCATCAGCGGCAATGTTCAGCTGGCTGACTTTCTCACCAAGGCACTCCCATCTCCCGCACTTCACCATCAGCTTGCGCATCTTGGTTGCATCCCCAACGCACTCACGTCCAAGAGGGCGTGTTAATCCTCTTTGTATACATGTTTTTCCCTCCGGTGTGAACATGAGTGCGCAGGGCATGCTGACCAAGAGAGTGGAAGCGACGCACAGTGAGCCTCTGAGTCACGCTGGACTGCCGCAAATGATCAGACGTGCCTCATGTGCTTGCCTCCCTCTCACAGCATTGCCCTGATAGGTTCCTTGTGAAACCTCTGGCTATCTTCAGACCTGCAGTATGGTCCACTTCTCGGGAACCTAGATAAGTCCTAGTTTAGTACGTGACTTTGCTTGGGGTTTCGATGGAAACTGTGGACTGGGGGCATGTGCCCCGATTTAGTGACACTCGAGGGCTTTGCCCTTGCTCGAGCATGCTGTGCCAGCGAGCCCTGCTCGCCGGCCGAGGGGTGAGCCTCGCTCATCGAGGCTCACCCCCTCGAGCTCGTACCTGTCGGTGTTCGACACTTAGAGTAGAGAAGTGTGGATCCATGGCTGATGCAAATCTGACCTAAACTCCTCCCACACTTGACCGTTCTAAGTGAAATCAGTTGCATTGGATTCGTCTTGAGTTTCTCACTATCGGCGCTGCTCACCATGGTCATCGAGTTGATCCTCGAGCTCGCTGACCTCCTTTGTGATGTCAAAGCCAATGAGTTACAACATCTTTCGTCTGAGCCTGTGCCGCCTTGTTCCCCTCCTGGTGTTGGAGCACTTTGGGACTTTGCCGCGGAGTGTCTTGTTGCCTAGTGGACCAGCTTGTAGAACAAGCGTCTTCACCGTTCTGCCGTTGGTAGGGTTGCTGTTATCACTACTGCTGCCTCTTCCTCCGGTACCACCTCTACCTCTACCGCCTCATCTTCTTCCTCTGCCACCATAGCTCTCGCCTCTCAAGGCCGAGGGGCAGAGGCAAGGCGCAACCCTCCAACTCTGTTTCTTGGGTTCTCGGCAAGGTGGTGTGTTCGAAGTACGGCTCTTCCGAGCACTTTCCTCGGAAGTGCCCTACGCCACCTGATGATCTTTGCCTTGCATGCGCCATGCATGCCCACTAGGCCCGCTCGAGCGGCTCCTCCTCATCTGCAGCCGGCACCAGCTCCAAATCCACCACCTCAGCGCGGTCCACCAGTTCCTTCTCAGCACAGGCCTACTCCACCGCCGGTGTCCTCTCCCCGCCTCCGCTGAACGTATTTCCCTGTGGTTGACCCCCATCATTTGGGGCACCCGTCTACTCTGGGCCACCTTCTCCAGCCTACTTCCCTCCCTTGTGGCTTCCTCCCTCCTAGGGGTCCTCTGCTCCGTCCGTGGTGCCCTCCGTCGACACCTAGCGCCAGCTGTAGCAGTTTCTTCTTCAGCGTCTTCACCTTCGTGATCAAGAAGGTAAGAGTGTAGTTGCGATGGCCAGAGGTCCCTCATGTCACAATGACTCTGCTATTTGTGGGGATCCTCCCGGTCATTTTCTTGGGTGTCCGTCTATGTCTATTCCGTGGATCAAGCACTTGCAATCGTTTGTGCTCCCTCGTCGCCTTGCAACCTGCACCACAATCTCCCCTCCTATTGGCACTATTGTAACATGTTGTTTCCTTCCCCAGATTCAAGTCTCGGGTAGATCCTGGAACCTTGACTCCGGAGCCACCCACCACATGACGTCCGTCCGTGCCTCCTTTGTCTCGTTGGCTCTTGCTGGTCCTGCTCGCTTTGTGCGCACCGGGTCTGGCCAGCTGCTCCGCGTTCAGGATGTTGGCGTCGTGTGCTTTGTTGGTCCTACTGGCGAGCTGTTCTTGCTTGACTTCCTCTATGTGCCTTCCTTGGAACTCAGCCTACTGTCGGTGACCTTGCTAGACGATCAGGGCATGGATTTCTCTGCCAGTCAGGGTGTCGGTACGGCCCATATTCGTTCCTCAAGATGTGTCATCCTTCAGGGTGTCAAGTGACAAACTCTTTCGTATTCCTTTGCTTGCACCCTCCACCCCCTCTATTGGCACCTCCCTCATTCACGTCGCTTCCTCTCTTTCTCCTAACCATGTTCAGCTCTTGCATTGTTGGCTAGGACACGTCCACAATGATGCCATGACCAACATGGTTTGCCTCCAATGTGCGCTCGGTCTGACCCCGTCCACTTTCCTGCCACCCTGTCCCTCTAACTGCCTTGATTGCACCGAGGGCAAGATGCATTGTTCTGCTTTTGCTCCCTCTACTTCCCAGCCCTCACATCCACTTGATAATGTTCATGCTGATGTCATGGGTCCCCTCCCCCATGAGGTTCTTGGGGGGGGACAGGCGGTACGTATTGTGCTTCACCGATGATTTCTCTCGTTTTCGCTGGATTATTTCTCTTTTCTAGAAGAGCGATGTTTCTGCTTTCCTTGAGTCTTGGCTCTTGCATGCGGAGCGGCCGTGTCAGCGATCCCTCCATGTCTTCCACAATGACCGCAGCGGTGAGCTCCTTGTTCCCACCGCCGGCCTTCTTGAGTCTAAGGGGGTGTGTGTGGAGACCTTTGCTTCCTATACACCACATCAAAACAGTGTCTCTAAACGCAAGAACCGGACGCTTGCCGATGGCATCCAGACTCTCTTGACTGACTCCGGTCTTTCCTCTTTGTCTGCTTTTTAAGCCATGTGCTACATGACCTTGGTCTGGAACCCTGTTCTCCACGGTCCCCTCCCGCGCACTATCACCCCTTTTGAGCGTTGGTATGACGCTTATGCCAGTATTCGCCCCACTCCCATCTGTAGTTGCATTGTGTCTGTCTGGCTGCCCGAGGACCTTCGCGATGGGAAGCTTTCCTTGCGTGGCCGTCTTTGCCCCTTCCTGGGTGTCTCCACCTAGTCTAATGCCTGGTGCTTCTGGAATCCGGAGCGCTAGCATGTTGTGGAGTCTCATGATGCCCTGTTCTTTGAGTCCATCATCCTCCGTGACCTCTGTCGTCTTGTCTCCCTGGCCTCCCTTCTGCCGCTCTTTTGGTTGTGGATGAGGTCGGACCTGCTGTCCCTGCTATTCTCGCAGGTCCTGTTATTGTCTCCACTCAATATCCTTCACCCTCAATGTGGCCTCCAAAGCCGGACACAGACTCTGCAAGACCCTCTGAGGCTCACGTGACCTTGTCGTCCAGTGCTCCGGCTTCCCCTATCTTGTCCTCCCCGTCTGTGCCCAACTCTATGTCTCTTGCGCACTCCTCCGTGACCCCCAGTGTCCAGTCCACCGGTCCATGCTACTCCCTCTGGTCCAGCTCCTATCCCTCCCTTTGTTCGTGGAGGTCACCTAAGTGCTCATCCCACACGCTCCCGTAGCATCTCTATGTCTCACCCTCAATCGTTGTAGTTCCAGCCTCCACAATCACCGGCATTGCCGACTTGCATGGATGCCTTGGGCTTAGCCACCGGGGTTGTCCACCCTAGCCCTTCCCTTGGCTATGCACTACTTTTGAAGTGGCGTGAGAGCACTAGACCTTGATCTACCACCAGGTAGCAAGGCCATTGACACTCGATGGGCTTTTTTCGGAAGTTCAAGCTTAACGGCAAGCTCGAAAAGTACAAGGCACGTCTTACGGCCAAGGGATTTTCCCACATTCATGGTGTTGACATTGACAAGACGTTTACCCCTGTCGGACGATACACCACTGCTCGAGCTCTCCTAAGCCTCATGGCGCATAATGACTGGAAGCTCGTGCAGATGGACGTCAATTACGCCTTTCTGCATGTATGTCTGGAGGAAGAGATCTTTATGATCCTGCCCCCAGGGTTTGCAGATGGCACATACAGGGTTTGGAGACTGCGTAAGGCCCTCTAAAGCCTCAAAAAGTTGCCCAGGTGTTGGAACCAGGAGATCACCTCCACATTGGAGAAGGGGTGTGTTGAAAAAGCACCTTTGACCCTTCCCTTTTCGTTACTCAAGTGTCAGCACCCTTCGCAGCCATCCTCATCTATGTCGATGACCTAGTGATCGCGTCACCCATTCGTGAGGCAGTGACCTTAGTCAAGTTCCTGCTGTATTCCACGTTCAAAATGAAATATATGGGTCTGATCCCAGTATTTCTAGGCATGGAGGTCGAGCGTGACCACAGTCATCGCATACTTTACGTTATTCAGGCCGCGTACATGAGGAGCCTGAAGGAGCGCTTTGCCTCACATCTTGAGATTGTTCCCACTGCTTCCATACCGATGACGTGCGCTGGACATCGATTGCTTAAGACACTAGACTTATTAAATCTGGGGGAGACAGTGAAGTTGACAAACTATCTGAGAGTGATAGCATCTTTGATGTAACTGTCAACCACTACGCGGGCAGACGTTGCCTTCGCAGTGAACTTTCTTGCCCGGTTCTCATAGTGCCTTAGAGTTCAACACATGGAGGCAGTATTGTGCATCGTAAGGTATGCACAAGAGCACATACCTTACAATGCACAATGTTGCTCTATTGCTCTCTACTGCTCGTGTTGGCCTTTGTTTCTGGGCATAGCCGTCACTGGTCGTCGATGGATACACTGATAGTGACTGGGCGCACGACGTTAATGCTCATAGTCACACAGGCTACATCTTCCTTGTTGGGGGGACATCGATCTCGTGGAAAACTGGTAAGCAAGGTTGTGTGGCACACAGCTCCAGTGAGGCTTAGTACGTTGTCCATGGTGCAGGCACCAGTGAGAGCGTCTTCTTGTGTCGCATGTTGCAGCAATTGTGTGTCCCTATACGTTGCATCACTTTGCGTTGTGAAAACCAAAGAACGAAGGTAATTACTAAGCACGATGGCATGCATCACACTTGCATGAAGCATATCAGTGTTGAAAGTCATTTCATGCATGAGCAGGTGGCTACCGGCGATGTCCAAATCGTGTGGGTTGACACCAAAAACCAGTGAGCTAACTTCCTCACAAAGGCACTAAGCAATAACGTCTTTAGTTAGCCATTCACGTAGTTGGATTGATGTGTGCTCGTGATGTCCCCGGTTGTTTCGTTGTACTAGTGCATGTGTATAGTCAATCGTCATTACTCGTGACGCTAGTCTCATACCTGTGAGTGGTTTGTGAATTGTTTGGCCATGGGTCATGGGGGAGTGTTAGTTCATGTGTCAGATTCATGGGGTGACCTATAGTCTCGCTGTACTCTCACATCAATGGCGTAGGTGACAGACAAGAGGAAGACATTGCCACTGGCTAGCCCGCTGGCTTGACGTGACGTCATGACGTGGCAGCCCCTCTGACAAGTGGTCGAAGATCTTTCCCAAGTCATATATGGATGATGCGTAATTAGGTGAATTCTTGTGATGACGTGGTGGTGGATAGCCAGGGTCTCTCCCAAACCTAGTTTCTTGCCGGTTTCTTGATGAGGCGTGGACCCCTGACATTTTGTGAGAAATTGTATTAGATGCTAGCTCAAATCTCACGATGCTCTAGGGGCAACAAGTGACAGTGAGCTCGCTGCCCGCTCGCTCGTTGCCCCAAGCACATAACACGAACCACCTCATAGGTCATGACTGTGGGTTTTCTCCTCTCAGTTCTAACTCCTGTTTTTTGTCGAACGTTTCATGGCGCTTCTTTGCACATTGCTCTCCTTGAACTAGTGTTCTGCGTCACTCCATCACAACAGACCTACCTACAACTCTACGTCACGGGTACTACACTCGTTGGATTTGGTCCACTTTGCGACCTCCGTCCTCTCCTAGTCGGGTCCCTCAAAGATCAGGGTTGCTATGTGCTCACCCAAAGTGATGACATCACCCGGATGTGCTGGGTCCATAGCCTCTGCCACAAGAGCAATGCCGCCCTGGCCATCCACCTGTGAATGTCATGGCTGAGTGCAAGTCTCGCCACACCCTTCACACATTCCGCTCGGATCGTGGTGGTGAGTTCTTGGGTGAGATGGATGTGTACTTTGCTGAGCACGGTATCTTTCACCGCCACTCTGCTCTCGCTACACTGTATCAAAGCGGTGTGTCTGAGCGTTGGAACCACACCATAAAAGATGTCGTTGGTGCCATGCGGTCTCTTGGTTTTTCACACATCTCTCATTTGCACTATTTTGTGTCCTCCCGACTTGTGTACATTGACGTACAGATGACTGACGACGAGACGCGACACTGCTGAAATATTGTCTCGTGGAGCCGACGCACGCTGAGGCCTACACGTAGTTTGCTGGACCCTCCTTCCTCCATCGTGCTCAACTCCGTTGGCACACCTCCTCGGCATTCGTGCCGCCACCAGTCACTATCGCTGCATATGCTGTCTACACATATCCAATGTCGTGTCTGACTGCACTGTTGCTTTCGCTGCGCCATGTTATGCCTAGGGTCCAAGTTTTATGATTTTTGTGCACTGTCAGTACCAGGGATTAGCGTAGATACTACATAGGTTTGGACAGCCGTAACTCCTCACTATTATCTTCCTAGCTGATTCTGACTGCACGATTGCGTTTGCGGCATGTGTACTATGGTATGGTCAAGTTTTCAGGCAAAACGGACGACGCCCGGGTTTTGGGCTGTCGGCCGTCTGGCAAAGCTCACCAAGAAAACCCAGCCTGCCAGAAAATAGGTCTATTTTCTGATTGGCTGGGTAGTTGAGAAACAAGCTCCAGAGTTGGTGAGGAGCTAGAACTTGGAGGGGTCTCCCATTGGTGTTTATTCTCAGTTCTCAATCAGTCATTTCCAGTTTTCAGCTGTTGTCTTGCGCTAACTCTGGCGTGCGCATTTCTGAGTAACAAACACGAGAGCTCTCAGACTTAGGCTCTGGTGTAGTAGATTGAGAGGGCAACTTAAGCAACGAGCGTGGGATCACGCACACTGCATCAACAATGTTGCTATCCCAACCTGCTATTATAGGAGAATTCTAGCTTGGTATCAGAGCCAGAGCGCAGCAGAAGCAGTAGAACACTGGCAAACAGGTCCAGTCAACGTCGGCGGTGTCCAAAACGCGTCTGTGCAGGGAAAATGCTGCCAGATTTTTCCTAGTAGCATTGACCCGCCGTGTGGCATCATCAAAATGCTCCCGATGCGGGGGAAATGCTGTCAAGCTTTTTTCTATCGCACTGATCCCACAACGGTAGCGTTGGTGGACGCGCGGCCTGCACGCAAGACCAACGCTAGAGCGGCGTCAGCGCACATGGCGACGACAATAGGAGATAGACTGTGCGGCTGCCAACGCGGCAGCAGCATGCAGCGAGTAGCAAGCAGCAAGCAGCGAGCAGCAGCAACAGTCAGCACCAACAGAAATGGGCAATGGCGGCAGCCGGTAACAAAAGCAGTAGCGTGCAGCAGCAGCGAGCAGCAGCAAAAGCCAACAACAGTAGTAGTAACAGCAGGCAGCTATAGCAGCCGGCAGCAGTGGCAGCAGCGTGCAACAGCAGCAAGTAGTAGTAGCTGCAGCCGACAGCAGTAGTAGAAGCAGCGAGCAACAGCCAACAGTAGCCAGAAACAGCCAGCAGCAACAGCTCCAGCAGCTAACAGCAGCGGCGGTAGCAGCAGCTACTCATAGCTCCCTCCTCATAGCGAGGAGCGAACAGTGAACAGCAAGCTCGTTACTTGCAACTCGTAGCGAGTAGCATGCAGCCAGCTCAGTGTTTGTAGCTCGTAGCGAGGAGCAGGTAGTGAGCATGCTGCTCGTAGCTTGTAACGAACAGTGAGTAGAGAGGAACGACAAATAAAAAACAACTGAAAAAAAAATCCCCCATGCCCACACGTGGCCCTACTGTAGTACCAGCAGATACCACAGCCGCTACACCAGCTCCAGCAGTTGTAGCAGCACCAGCAGCAAGCAAAAGCTTAGCAGCAGCAACGGCAGCAGCTACAACAACAATAGCAGCTGCAGTAGCAGCTGTAGTAACAGTAGTAACACTACCAATAGTAGCACCACCAGTAGCACCACCAGTAGCAGCATCAGTAGCAGCAATAGCAGTAGCTACAATAGCAATGGCAGCAGCAACAACAATAATTACTGTAACAGTAGCAACAACTGTAGCAGCAGTAGCAACAACAACAACAACGATAGCAGCTTTGTAGCTGACGCAAAAGTGGCTGCAGCAATAGCATGACACCCATTGTTGATGTCAGCCATTCTTGGCTGACATCAGTGTTGACGTCGCTGTTAATGTCAGTAACAATAAAAAAATCTACCATAACAACCCTGCAGATAACGCAGTAACAGTTGCTAACGTCAGCCATCCTATGCTGATGTCATTACTGATGTCACTACTGACATAAGCACCACACATACAAAAAAAACTTGGGGAAATAAAGGACACCATGGCAGAGAATGGAGAGGTGTCCTCCTCTATTGGAGGACCCCCCTTCTTGCAAAAACTGTAGCAATTGCACCACCAGTAGCAGTAGTACCTGTTGCCATTGCAGCAGCAACAGGAACAGCACCACCAACAGTAGTAGAAGCACTAGCAGTAGTAGTCGTGTTAACAGGAGCAGTAGTAGCCACAACAGCAGCAGTAGTAGTAGCAGCAGCAGCAGTCACAACAGCAATAGCACAAGCAGTTGGAGCAACATCCATCGCAAAAACAGTTGTGGGAGCTGCAACAGCACCAAATCCTTGCATGCTCTGTTGTTAGTCATGTTGGCTAGACAGATCCACTTGCTGCTTTGTGCCAACAGCTCAAAACGCTGACACAACAGCTAGCAACACTACAGTTGCCGACACAGCTGCCATATGAATAGTTGAAGCAGCAACATTAGTAGCCCCCACAACAGCCAAAGCAACAACAGTAGCGTCTGTAAGCACCTTTCATTCCACCCATGTACGCAAGCCCTCTGGTATTCTATGCAACACAATACCTGGCGCAGCAACACACCCAGTGCCAATAGTAGACGTGACCTCAGACCTACGCCCCAATCAGGGTGTTGGCCGCAGGCCGAAGGACTTCAAAACCCCACCACCGTCACTTCAGACTTGCAAGCAGTTCCGGAGGCGGGAGCTGAGCTCCCGAATCTGGACAAAAGGCAAGGGCTTGTGGCCCTACTATGTCCTGCCCCTTGACTCCACCCAGACCGACCAGGTATATGACGCCGGTCGCACCGTACATGCCCTCTTTCCTGTTGCCCCTCCAGCTACACGTCTCACCCTCAAGCCCTTCCTCGGCGATCTCACCACTAACGCTCTCCCTGAAACCATAGCAGCGTGGCACGTGTTATCACGCCCTTATCCTTTGTCCAGTGACACTAAGACCAGTCGCCTGATCCGAGAGTTCAACTCCCTCCGCATGGGGGACACCAAGACGGTCACCTCCTATTGGCAGCGTGCGAAGCACATCCTGCACTACCTCAGAGACGCCAGGCCACCCCCTCCCTCCGCACTCATGACCATCAAGCGCGGCGCCACTGACGCCTTCTCCGACGTTTTCCTCCACTACTCCCCGGAGGTCCTGGCTGCGATGGCTACCCAGGGTACCCTCATGCCCTAGGCATACGAGCTCTTTCTCCACATCAAGGAGGCTTTTCAGGAGTCACACATCCATCGCACGGAGTCCCTAGCCTCTCCTGCCGTCGTCTTGGTGGCCGTTGCTTCCCTAGCAGCAGCAGCGTATTCCGGCGCCTCCTCATGTGTCAAGAAGAAGCGTAAGAGCAAGAAGGGCAAGGGCCCACAGGAGCAGTCCAGTGGATCCGGTGGTGGCCGCCTCGTCTGCAACAACTGTGGCCAGCCAGTACACAGATGGTACACGTGTCCGCACCCAAATGACGAGGCTCATGTCATCGCCACCATGCGTCGCCGGCATGAGCGTCGTCTTGCCACCAATTCCGTGACTGTCGCTACTCCTGCTTCATCTGCGTTGCTCATGACGGTTCCACTCTCTCCTCACGTGGTGTAAGGCTGGATAAAATTCTGGTAGTAGTTTCCCGTATATTTGACTGAATCGCAGCATCGATAGGTAGAATAGCATTTTTATCTTCAATAAAATCGCCAAGATAACTCCCATCTTCATCCCCAACGGGATTTTCAAGGCTTACAGGCTCTTTTGCAGTTTTCATTACCTTTCTTACTTTATCAACAGGCATCGCAAGGCGATTAGCAATTTCGGCTGGCGTCGGTTCATATCCTAGTTCACTTAGCATTTGCCTGGATGTACGAATAATTTTATTAATTGTTTCGATCATATGAACGGCAATACGAATTGTACGCGCCTGATCAGCAATAGATCTGGTAACAGCCTGCCGTATCCACCAAGTTGCATAAGTAGAAAACTTAAAGCCTCTGCTATACTCAAATTCATCTACCGCTTTTACTAAACCAATATTTCCTTCTTGGATAAGATCTAAAAATTGCAGCCCTCTGTTTGCATAACTTTTTGCAATTGAAATTACCAGCCTTGAATTTGCTTGAATCATTTCTTTTTTATCTCTACTGGATTGCCTTTCACCTTTCTGGATTGTATTAACTATCCGTTTAGATTAAAAAATTGGCAAACCAATTACCTCTTCTTCTTTTTTAAATTCAGAGATTGTGTTATCAACCGCTGCAACCTCTTCTTGAATAAATTTTTTCCAACCAATTTCTTTCTTCTTTTGAATCTTTTCCTTCCAAGTACTATCAATCAGTGATCCTATGTATTCTTTTAAGAAACTTACTATATTCATAGATTATTTAATTGGTAATCTGCTGGCCAAAAAAGAAATTGAGCCGTATCAGTCACCTCAAATCAGTATAATTACCAAAATGGAAATACTAGTTGGGGTAACTGATGATGAAGAAATAATAAAGGAGTTTTTGAATGGTTTTTGATATAATTCCCCTTAATGACGAAATTGCTGAAACTGCAGTTAATATCAGAAAGGAAGATAAAAAAAAAAACCCGGACGTTATAATCTGGGCTACTGCAAAAAAAACGGATAGCTTATTGATAACCAGAAATACCAAAGACTTTCAAGGATTAGGAGCTGGCATTAAAATCCCATATAATCCTTTAAAGCTCAGCAGCTGCTCATGTGATCCATCTTCTACAATTTTGCCTTGATTAAAAACTAATATCCTATCCATATACATTAAAGTGGAAAGACGATGGGCCACGATTAAAGTAGTTTTATTTTCAAAAGGCTCTAGTAAGCTATTCTGGATTAATCCTTCAGTAATGGAATCATGCTGCCTGGTAGCTTGGTCAAGGACTAATATCGGGGGGTTTTTCAGAAAAGCTCTAGCAATTGCTATACGCTGACGTTGCCCTCCTGAAAGTTTAACACCCCACTCGCCTACTAAAGAGTTATAACCTTCTGGAAGTTGAATAATAAACTGATGAGCTTGCGCTTTTTTTGCCGCAATTACGATTTCTTCTTCAGCAGCCTCTGGACGGCTATGACCAATGTTATCTTTTATAGATCTATGAAATAGCGTTGGATCCTGAGGTATAACGCCGATAGATTTCCGCAATGCTGTTTGAGTTGTTTCTTTAGTACCCTGCGCATCAATTAGAATTCTTCCTTCATTAACATCATATAATCTTAAAAGCAAATCAACAAAAGTGGTTTCACCGCTAATGGAATACCCAACTAACCCTACTTTTTGATAAGGATCAATTTTTATTGATAAATGAACAAATAAAGGAGCAGAATTTTTATATCCGAATTTAACTGCATCAAAAATAATTTCTCCATCGGTAACTTTTAGAACTTCAGCATATTATGTATACCGTAGTATCTTCCGTAGGTATCCGCACTTGCTCCTCCGTCACCGATACCTTCCTCCTCCTTCTTGGACTCCGGTGTCATCACACAACAGTCGGTCAACTCCGTCGGACCCTCCACCCACAAGCGTTAGTTGGAGAAGTTCATCACACTCCAGCTCGGCATTCCTTGCCCTCCTCCCCAGGGAAGTGCGATCTACGTCATCGCTGGTTTCACAGCCCTACCCTACATGACAGAGTGTGTGTTATGGTTGTGCCTTGTATCTTCGTCCACTCCATCCTCTGCCATGCCCTTCCCACCTGCTCCTCTTCGTGATGATGTCACCTGGCTGGATGAGAGGTAGTCCCAGTTCGCACCTCCGTCCACCGCGTCCGCATCGCTCGCCCACTGCCATGTGACTATCAGCAACCTGGCCACACCGGTTCAGGATCCGTCAGAGACCAGGACATTAACTCCGGGGCCACGCATCACATGACGGCCTAGCGCAAGCCCTTCATGGTCCTCAGTCCCGTCACAGATGTCTCCGTGGTTCGGACAAGTTCAGGTTAGGTGTTACTTGTTCATGGTGTTGGCGTTATTCGTTTATGTGGTCTTGTTGTTGATGTCTTCATGATTGATGTCCTCTTTGTCACTAGCCTTGAGCTCATCCTCCTGCCTTTCAAAACTCTTGATCGCATGAGCATGGACGTTCTACACTCGCCTGGTGTTGCCACCGTGTCGTTGCGTCCGTCAAGTCATGTCGTTTTGCATGCCACCACTTGTGGCAAGTTGTGGCACAAAATGCGCTTGTCGACTTCCACCTCTGTCCCCTCCTCATCGGCCAACACTGGCCACGTGTTTGTTACTAGCACAATCTCTCTGCAACACACACGTCTCATGCATTGTCGCATCTATCACGTCCACTCTGTCGTTGTCATCATCATGCTTCACACGTAACTAACCACAGGACTTGATCGAGCCTCCTTTCCTCTACCATGTCCCACCGAATGCATTGATTGTGCTCAAGGGATGATGCACCGTTCCACTTATTCCCTGGCTGCCTCTCATGCGACCGCCCTGCTCAACTTGGTTCACTCTAATGTCATGGGTCTCCTCACGATAGAGTTTGTCGGAGACCACGGTCATTACGTCCAGACGACTACTCTCCCTATCCCTCTGTCTTCTGCCTTTGGCAGAAGAGTGACGTCGCTCCCACCATTCAGGACTAGCTTTTTTGTGCAGAGCACAAATGTGGTCGCCCCCTCCGCCGCTTCCGTTCTAATCACGGGGGTGAGTTTCTGGGGGAGACCACACTCTTCCTCGCCTCCCGTGGCGTCCATCATGAGACGTCAGTACCTTAGACGTCAACAGAGAATGGCGTCTCTGAGCGGTCCGCACCATACGGGTCGAGTCTGATCTCTCTGACAGATTCTACTTCAAGGCTATGACCTACATGAGATGGGTCTAGAACCGGATTCCCCACGGACCCATTCCTCGTGAATCCACACCATACCACCACTGATGTGGAGAGCGACCCGACCTCCGTCCGGCCCGCATCTGGGGCTGCATAGCCATTGTGTGGTGGCCTGCCCAACACCAGGGTAGCAAGCTGGAGCCTCGCGGCTGTCCCTGCACCTTCCCTGGCGTCTTGCATGAGTCCAAGACATGGCGCTTGTGGGATCCCATCCGGCACTACATCGTCGAGTCTCGTGACGCCCTCTTCTTTGAGGACTTGCTTCTATGCGACCTAGTGCACTCTGACGCGTTGATGTTCCTTTCGTCGCGTGGGGGAGTGGTGGGTCCATCCTCCGTCCATCCGCGTCCGGGTGTCCTATCGCTTGCGCTCGCAAATCCTTCTACATCGGCCACCCTGTCCGATCCGCCAGCCCCTCCAAGCCGGCTGTACCGTCCATGTCCACCAGCCCCTCCGGGTTGGCTGCCCCGTCCGTGTCCGTCACCTCCTCAAGGTTAGCTGCCTCATCCTTGTCCGCCAGCCCCTCTGGGCCGGCTACCTTATCCATGTCGGCCAGCTCCTTTGGGCCGGCTGCCCCATCCGTGTCCGCCATCCCCTCCAGGCCGGCTGCCCTGTCTGTGTCCGCCATCCCCTCTGAGCCGTCTACCCCATCTCTGTCCACCAACCCCTCTGGGCCTGGTGTCCAATCCATGTCCGCCAGCCCCTCCGGGTTGGCTGCCCCGTGTATGTCCGCCAGCCCCTCCGGGCCGCCTGCCCCGTCTGTGTTGGCCATCTCCTCCGGGTTGGCTTCCCCATCCGTGTCCGCCAGCCCCTCCGGGCCGGCTGCCCCGTCGTTGTCCGCCAGCCCCTCCAGGCTGACCGCCCTGTCCGTGTTCACCAGCCCCTCCAGGCCGGCTGCCTCGTCCACGTCCGCCACCTCCTCAGGGTCGGCTGCCTTGTCTGTGTCGGCGTGCTACACACATGGTCCGGACGGGAGCCATCAACCCAGGCTGACAGTGAGCACTCAGGCGACCTCCTCGCGCCCACTTGCGCCACAATATCCTGCCACCCCATGAGGCTCCTTGCCTCCTTTCAAATCCACTTTCACAGTCGTGAGTAGGGACCCCGACACCAAGGCACTTTGCTTGGCCACGCTGTCACTCATTAGTGACCTACATCCAGGGTCAGATTTGGGCTATGCCTTGCTCCATCAGGGGCACATGTATGCCGTCGCGGTCACGGTTACGCGTATGCCACCTGGGTCGCAGGTTGCATACGCCCTTACTGTCCGTCCCACTGAGCGACCGGAGGACCCAGCCACCCTCCGTGAAGCTCGGGTGTCTCCCGAGGCCGCTCACTGGGAGGGTGCATGCGTTGAAAAGCATGGTGTCATTTGGCAATATCAAGTCTATGAGCGCGTCGACCTCCCCCCGAGCCGCAAGGCCATTGGCACCAAGTGGGTTCTCCGCAAAAAGTGGAAGCCAGACGTGTCCGTGGACAAGTAGAAGGCCTGTGTTACAGCAACGGGGTTTGCTCAGGTCCTTGGGATTGACTATGATCAGATGTTCGTCCCGGTCGTCAGTTCTCCACTAGTGGACTATTGTTCAGTCTGGTTGCCGAGCACGGTTGGGAACTGCATCAGGTGGATGTGAGCAACGCCTTTTTCCGTTGCTCAGAGATGGGCAAGGAGCTCTACATGGTACAGCCTCCAGGCTTAGACGATGGCTCCGGCAAGGTTTGGAAGCTCCAGAATGCCCTTTATGGCCTTAAGCAATTACCATGCTACTAGAACCAGGAGATCAGTCAGATGCTTCTTAGGGGCGGCATCCTTCGCATCTCTGCCATCCCCGCGCTGTTCATTAGTCCGTGAGGTCAGACCCTCGTCGCTGTCTGGGTCTATGTTGAAGGCCTCCTCATCGCATCGTTGGATGCTATTTCCATCTACTCGGTCACGTACCTACTAGATCCTGCCTACCAGATGAAGGAATTTCGGTTAGCACGAGTCCTTCTGGGTATGAGGCTTGATCATGATCGCTCTCAGGGCATCCTGTATGTCCATCAGGCCGCCAACATCCAAACCTTGTGTGGACGCTTTGCGGAGGACCTGTCCCTCATGCCAAAAGCATCTTAACCCATGTCGTTTGATGGTCAAACAATGCTCAAGAGCTCTGATCCTGCCGTGGTGGGGGACCTGGTAGACATGACCACCTGTTTACGCGTCATTGGGTCAGTGATGTTCCTGGCGACGATGAAGCGTCCAATCATTACGTTCACCGTCAACCTCCCTATACAGTTCTCTCAGGAGCCGCGTCACCCCCGCTTCGAGGCCGAGATCCAAGAACTGTGCTATGTCGTCTCCACCCCACAGCGAGGCCTCATGTTATGTCAACAGCCATCCGTTGCGGAGACGGGATACACCGACAGTGACTGGGTCGGCAATCCGGACGGTAAGATTTGTGTTGGCTAGATCTTTCTTGTTGGCAGCAAGGCTCACTCTTGGCGCACAGGCAAGCAAGGCTACATTGCACGGAGCACTGCTCGGGCTGAGTATGTGGCCCTTGGTTCTCGCGCTTGTCAGGGCGTAGGGATGCACCGCCTGTTGTCTGAGTTGCTTCAGTCAGTCCCGTCCATCACGCTCCACTGTGACAATGAAAGTGCCATGGCAATTGCTAGCAATGACAGGTTGCATCACACTCACACAAAGCACATCAATGTTAAGTACCACTAAGTGCGTTTGATATTGCCTGACGGCAGTATCAGCATTGACTGGGTTGACACAGCATGGCAAGTGGCTCATTTTTTGACCAAGGCACTGAAGCGTGACTCGTTCAAAAAGGCTGTGAGTGTGGTCGGTGTGCGTCCGTGAGGATCTCTCTCTCTCTCTATCTCTCTCTCTCTCTCTCTCTCTCTCTCTCTCTCTC
>SZWC01001745.1:121873-132269 GCA_023375785.1 Penium margaritaceum | reverse complement strand
CCCTTTGCTGTAAGTCGGGCCTTGTACTTGTCGAGCTCGCCGTTAGGCTTGTACTTACGACGGAAGACCCAGCGGGCATCGATCGCCTTGCGGCCTGGTGGGAGATCGACCAGCTCGTATACGGCGTGGTCATCCAGGGCTCTCAGCTCGTCCCGCATGGCAGCCTCCCATTGCTGGGAGTCGGGTGCTACCCGTGCCTGGCGAACAGTGGTTGGGTCAGGCAGGGCGACAACAGTTACATTGCACTCGGCAATGCTCCCAAGGATGGCGGCCTCGAGCGCACGCTCATGCTCGGACGTGAGCAGTGTGTACCCAAGGACAGAGCTGGGATGCACAACTCCTGTGGCTAGGCCCAGGGCGTTCATACCAGTAGGCAGCGCTGGGGACTGTCCAGACGAGGTCTGCGAAGGTTGAGCAGAGGGCACTGCAGCACTAGAGGAGCGAGAGGGAAGTGCACGCAGACGTCCGCCACGAACAAAAGGTTCGATGGGGGCAGGGCGTGGGGGAGCACTGGGTGGACTGGGCATGACTGGAGTGAGTGGACTAGATGGGGACGCAGCAGAAGATGCGGGAGAGATGGACTCAGCAGATGAGGACTCAGATGAGGACACCACAGGGGATGACGGAGCTCCAAGCGAGCTAGACGACACCGACGGGGGGGCGTCAGAGGATGGTGGAGTCACAGTGCTGGCCGTTGGAGAACGCTCCGCGGGTGAAGGCTGCTGAGACGTGACAGCAGCAGGGACGGCAGGGGCAGACGGGACTGCAGGGCCGACCTCCCACCGCAACCGAGAGAGCAGAAGCAGGGAGGCAGCAGACCAGTGACGATCGAGGTCACGGAGAAACACAGACTCGAAGAACAAGGCATCCCGGGACTCAACGACACGCTGACGCTCTGAGTCCCAGAAGCGCCAAGCTTTCGACTAGGAGGAAACGCCCAAGAAGGGGCAGAGACGTCCACGCAGGGAGAGTTTCCCGTCGCGGAGATCCTCTGGGAGCCAGACAGACGCAATGCTACCCCAGACGCGAGCTTGACGGAGGTCAGCACGGGAGCCGTACCAACGCTCAAAGGGCGTAACGGTGCGGGGAAGAGGACCATGAGGGACGCGATTCCACACCCAGGTCATATAGCTCATGGCCTCAAAGGCAAAGAGAGGGGAGAGCCCAGACTCAGACAGAAGTGTGCGGACACCATCGGCAAGGGTCCGATTCCAACGCTCAGAAACTCCGTTTTGCTCGGGTGTGTAAGGAGCCGAGGTCTCCAGACACACCCCTTGGGACTCAAGAAACTGGACGGTGGGTCCAAGGAACTCACCGCCACGATCACTGCGAAAGACGTGCAGTGAACGCTGACACGCACGATCAGCCTGAACAAGCCACGACTCGATGACAGAAGCAATATCACTCTTCTGACGAAGAGCGAAGATCCAACAGAAACGGGAAAAATCGTCAGTGAGGCACAGGACGTAACGCCCGGCCCCCCAAAGAAATTCATGGCGAAGAGGCCCCATGACGTCGGCATGAACAAGATCGAGAGGATGAGCGGACTGGGAGACCGAAGAGGCAAAGGGTGAATGATGCATCTTGCCTTGGGCACAGTCCAGGCAGTCAGAGGGGCATGGCGCAAGGAAGGTGGAAGGGGACAAGCCAACAGCGGGTTGAAGGCGAAGCATGCTAGTGATAGCATCAGTGTGCACATGGCCAAGGCGGCGATGCAAGAGCAAGATATCAGTAGGAGAAAGGGAAGGCACGACGTGAGCAAGGGACAAGCCAACAGCAGGTGCAGAGGGGGCATGAAGGGGAACACGGTACAGCTTGGCACACTGAACCCCACGCAAGACGACGCGACCAGAAGAGCGAAGACTGACAGTGCCCACGCCCTGACTAGCGGAGAAATCCATGCCCTGATCGTCGAGCGACGGCACTGACAGCAGGCTGAGTTCCAACGAAGGCACGAAGAGAACGTCAGGCAGAAACAGCACGCCACTGGGACCGACGAAACGGACAACACCAACGCCTTGGACGGGAAGGAGCTGGCCGGAACCAGTGCGCACAAAGCAAACAGAGCCGACAGGACCCAAGGAGACAAAAGCGGACCAAACAGAGCTCATGTGATGAGTGGCTCCGGAGTCAAGGACCCAGAAGCCACCAGAGACACGGACATGGGGAAGGACGCCACAGGTGGAAACAGTGCCGACGGAGGGTGGGGATGAGGCACAGGCAGCAACACAACGAGGGAGAATGACAGACTGCCAGTGCCGATCCATAGAACAGACGAGGAAGGCAGCCCAAGGACGTGACCGGGGGGGTCCCCACGAAGGACTGTGTCAGTCTGACAGGCAAGACCTCTGGCCAACGAAGACACACTCTCACCTCCCTGATCACGAAGGTGAAGACGCTGGAGGAGAGACTGCTCTAGCTGGCGCTCGCTGTCGATGGAGGCTGCAGACGATGGAGTAGGCGCGCTCGAGGGAGAGGCGAACCACGAAGGAGGGACGTAGGCCGAGGAAGGTGGGCCCGCGAAGGCGGGCGCTCCATAGGGCGGTGGCCAGCCCCAAGGGTAGAGGACAGGCGGATGGACGCCGGCGACACCGGCGGTGGGGTAGGCATGAGCTGGGGAGGAACTAGTAGATGACGTAGAGCTGGAGCTGGAGCTAACGCCGGAAGAAGAAGAGGAGGGCCCGCTGGTGCGCGCCCAATGGGCATGCATGGCGCGTGCGAGGCGGACGTCGTCAGGGGGTGCAGGGCACTTGCGAGCGGAGTGCTCAGAGGAGCCACAGTTCCAGCACACCACCTCACCAGGAACACGAGACGATACAGCAGATTTGTCCTTCCCCTTGCCTTGTCCACGCCCGCGTCCACGTCCACGACCTTGGGATGCAAGAGCCGTGGCTGTAGAGGGAGAAGAGGAGGAAGAAGAGGATGGAGACGAGGCCGATGCAGCAGCGGAGGAAGAAGTGGAGGCGGTAATGGAGACGGCGGCCACCCCTGTGACTGCAGTGCGATGAAGGCGCTTGTTTTGGGGGCTCGTCCACCACGCTGCGAGCCTATCAGCGACAAAGTCCCAGAGGGCACCAACGCCTGGAGGGGAATCGGGTGGAACAGGCTGGGAGGCAAGACGCTGCAGCTCGTCTGCCTTGACATCGCGGAGAAGGTCCGACAGCTCAGGGATCAACCCGTTGACCGTGGTGTGCACAGCTGACAGCTGACCTGGTGCAGCCTTATCAAGCTCGCGAAGCAGCTTGAGCCTGCGTGCCCAATAGGCATCGGCCGACTCGTCCGCTCGCATTAAGAGCGTGTTGAACTGAACGGTGAGGGCACTTTGTGCCGCCTGACCTGTGACTGTCGTGCGGCGACGAAGCATAGTGTACGCACCGACTGGGTCAGCCAAACGCTGAACAGCGGGGTTAGCATTATAGGTTCCAACCTCGTCGACGAGAGTCTCAGGGGCACCAGCAATGAGGGCGCGGACGGCGCGAGCAGACTCGTCAGCGACAGGGGTGAAGGAAGGTGTGGCAGGGAAGTAGTATTCCCAAAGACGTTCTCCCTGGGCCCATGCACTAAACCGGGTTTCCCAGGAAGAGAAAGCAAGTCCAGTAGAAAAGGCAGGGGGCTGGGAGAAGAAGTCATGCTGGCGGGTGACTGCGGCAGGAGAGACAGTAGATGGGGTGACAGCAGGGTTAGAGGCAGCAGAGTTAGCAGGTGGGGTGGAAGAGACA
This sequence comes from Penium margaritaceum, assembly GCA_023375785.1. NCBI lineage: Eukaryota > Viridiplantae > Streptophyta > Zygnematophyceae > Desmidiales > Peniaceae > Penium > Penium margaritaceum. The sequence goes on along the minus strand of SZWC01001745.1, from coordinate 128,550 downwards.
CCGGCACCGGCGCCAGCAGAAGAGCCAGCGGGCAGAACAGAGGCAGCAGGAAGCCGCTTGAGCACAAGCGCAGCCACCTCATCTGCGAAGGCGGCGCGGTTGTCATTCGCGACTTTGAGACGCTCTTCGGCATCACGCTGAGCGTCGCGAGCGAGGGCCAGCTGGCGCTGAAGGTCTGCTATGACCGACTCGTCGTCACCAGGCATGATGACGACTAATGGGCCCTGCCGAGAAAACTTCAGCAGAGTTTCCCCCGCCCCAGTGGGCATGGGAAAATTGGGAATGCCTTAGGCACGATGAATATGTGCTGCAAGACAGCCCGACCCAAATCACACAGACAAGCCACCGTAGAGGAGAGAGACAGAGGACGGGAGAAAGGAGATGCAGACAAGGAGACCTCACGAGGAGTGTGAGGGGTTGCACAAAAGAGCAAGGACAGGCGGGACAATAGAAGCAGCTGTAGCAGAGAGCACAGAGACGCAAGATGCAACCGGCACAATCAGTGCCAGGCAGCCTGTGGTGAAGGCGGCGCCAATGGTAGGAAGGACCGCCGCTTCAACGACGGCCACTGTGACGAGTGTGGTGATGTCAGAGGGTGGTGATGCGGATGCTGCAACAGTGACGGCTGTGGAGGTGCGAATGGCCGTAGCTGCAGCGGATACGGTAGAAGCTGCAGAAGCTGTTGCAGAGGCCACAGATGATGCAGCTGCCGCTAGCTGTGTCCCAATGTCAGCCGTTGCCGCAGCCAACGGTCCAGCTACAACGGCCGCCTCAGTGTAGGATTCGGCGGCGCGGCCAGCTGACGTTGATGCAGGGGCACGTGCTGCTCTAGCTGCGGCGGCAAAGGTGGCAGCAGCTGCAGCTGCCGCGTCTATCACGGCGGATGCAGTACGTGTGAAAGTGCGAGCAAACTCTAGCACGTCCTGACGCCAAGTTGAATGCGGCAATGCAGCAGCGGCGTCGTGCGGCTGCTGAATCCCCCAAGAGGCACCAGGGGAAGGAGGTCTTACCGGGCGTTGTAGTGCCGAGCTCTCCCCTGAGTCCCCACCGAGATCCTCCCAGTGCGCTAGCGTGACGGCGACCACCACCAGACGGTGGTGCGGAGACTGCTACTGGTTGCAGTGCAGATTCTCCACAACGCCGCTTGTTGCTCCTGTCACGTTGGTTATGCGGCTGCTGTGGTGCAGGTATTTGCTGCAGCTGCTGCTGTTGCTGCCGTGCTGCTACTGAGCTGCTGCAAAGCTGCTGCTGAGATGTTTGCTGAGCAGCTGCTGATCTGCTGCTGAGCTGCTGCTGAGCTGCTGCTGGGCTGTTTGCGCGCAGCTGTGGAGCTGCTGCTGAGGTGATGCTGCGCTGCTGCTAAGCAGTTTGCTGAGCAGCTGCTAATATGCTGCTGAGCTGCTGCTGAGCTGCTTGCTGAGTTGCTGCTGAGTTGCTGCTGAGGTGATGCTGCGCTGCTGCTAAGATGCTGCTGCGAAGCTGCTGAGGTGCTGCTCAGCTGCTGCTGAGGACTTTGCTGAGCAGCCACTGATCTGCTGCTGAGTTGCTGCTAAGCTGTCGCGGAGCTGTTTGCTGAGCTGCTGCCGAGTTGCTGCTGAGCTAGTGCTGCGCTGCTACTAAAATGCTGCTACGAAGCTGCTGTTGATAAGGTGCTGCTGCTGGGCTGCTGCTGCGGAGGTAAGGAGCTAGATCTACTGCTGCAGGGATGTTGCGAGGCTGCTGCTGCTGCGTTGCTTAAGCTGAGAGGTTGTTCACGTTGCAGCTGCTGCAAATAACACTAGGAGACGACGACGGGCCCCCCCACGCTGCCGAAAATTTTTCGGCAGCGTTTCCCCCGCCCCAGTGGGCGTGGGGAATATGGGAAGGCCGTGGGCACACCTGTAGGAACCTGTTCCAACCCCACCCAACCCAGGAATAGAGGGGAGCCCAACCAGCAGGAGGAGGGGAAGACCAAAGAGCCCCGACGGCAGAATGCCGTCACTCGCTGCTGCTGAGGCTACAGCAGTCAGCTGTTGTTATGTTGATGGGTTGTGATGGCGGGGTGAAGGCGCGACGCCAAGAGTGGCCGTCGCGAGTTTGACCCAGGATACGTGGACAGCAGATCGATCCGCTGCCCGTCTTCCACGCAAACTGCTCTGATACCAGTAGGCTGCCGCGTTAGACAAGTAGGCAGCAGCTGAGGTGAGGCTTGGAAGACACCAAGCGAGCAATGGTGTTATCGTGGAAGTTAGAAGTAATGAGAGAGTAAGTGAAAAAAACGAGTCACAGAGGTGCGAGGTCTTGGGTGACGGGAGACAAGCCGAGAGCAACGAGCGGCGAGCTCGATCTCGCTCTCGGCTTATCCCCTCCTTGGGGCTCGAACACCACATACACCCCATTGTCCCCTTTGAGCACAAATCATGCCATGCAAGTGTCAACCACACAAAACTAAGCCGAGAAATGAACCCGGCTGGCACAGTACATGAGACGACCGAAAGCCATGTTCTTCCATTTCTCGGTACTTGCAACTGCTGGTCCTTCACACGATGAAGTCGTCGCCCAAAGGTGGTCTTCACGCTCAGTCACATGTGAGATTTGATGCCTGGTTGATGCCCGGCTGTGAGACTCGCTGTGCAGTCATGTCACCATGGCGTAGCAGCCAGCAGGGATTGCCTTTCTCCAGTTAGTCACCTGTGTCAGTGAGGAGAGTGTGCAACGAGGCCAGAGGTCACCGTGTGGTACTGACACAAACCCAACACAGACCCAGGTCTTGTAGGCCATGCCTTCATAATAGAAGCCACGTCGCCGGAGAGAGGAGGCTCCAGCGAACTGTGAGAAGACCTCAGCGTGCGTCGGCTCCACCGAGCGACACTCGAACGGCGTCAAGTCTCTCCGTCAGTCATCTGAGCTGGAAACTATGCAGCATGTTGGGGCAGCAACGTTGTTGATGCAGCGTGCGGGCTTCCACGCTCGTTGCTTAACTCAGCTGCCCCCTCAGTCCGCTGCTCTAGAGTCTAAGTCTGGAAGCTCTGGGTTTTGTTACTCAGAAACGCGCGTGCCAGAGTTAGCGCCAGAAAGCAGCTGAAAACTGACAATGACTGATTAAGAATGAAGAATGAACAGCAATGGGGGACCCCTCCAAGATCTAGCCCCCCCCCCAGCTCTGTAGAGCTTGTTACTCAGTCCATCAGCCAATCAGAAAATAGCTCAGTTCAGGCTGGCAGGTTTTCTTGGTGAGGCCTGCCAGGCAGCCAACAGCCCAAAACCCGGGCGTCGTCCGTTTTGCCTGAAAACTGGACCATACCATGATACCGACGCTGCGAACGCAGCCGTGCGGTCAGAATCTACTAGAAAAATAGTAGCGAGGAGTTATGGCAGCTTAAACCCAGATAGTGCCAACGACGGTTTATACCGCCAAACAGGGTCATGCAGCACGCAACTGGGACCCTATACAGTGCACGACGACGCAGACACGATAGTACGTGCTGGACGCATGCAGACAGCGACTGCAGCGGCAGTGACTGCCGGCAGCGACCGCCGGGGAGGCCCTCCGATGGAGCTGAACACGTCGCCGGAGAGAGGAGGCTCCAGCGAACCGCGAGACGACCTCAGCGTGCATCGGCTCCACCGGACGATACTCCACCGGCGTCGAGTCTCGCCGTCAGTCATCTGCACGCTGATGTACACAAGCCGGGAGGACACAACAGAGCACGATGAGCGCAAACAACCAACACTCCCCCATGACTCACAGGCGTAGTGCACATGGGCGGGCAGAGACACGGTCAACATCCACACTCCCCCAGGGCATGCAGAGACGTAAGGAGAGATAAATAGAGAGAGCCACTCACGGACGCACGCCGACCGAACTCCCAGCCTTCTTGAACGAGTCGCGCTTCAGTGCCTTAGTCAGGAAGTCAGCCAACTGCCGTGCTGTCTCAACCCACACGATGCTGATGCTGCCGTCATGCAACAATGAACGCACATAGTAATGCTCAACGTTGATGTGCTTTGTGCGTGTGTGATGCACGCCGTCATTGTCGGCGATGGCCATGGCACTCTCATTGTCAGAATGCAACGTGATGGATGGGACAGACTGACGCAACTCGGACAGCAGACGACGCAACCACACACTCTCACACGCGCCTGACCCAAGAGCCACGTACTCAGCCTCAGCAGTGCTACGTGCAATGCATCCCTGCTTGCCACTGCGCCATGACACAGCCGTGCCGCCAATCAGAAAGATCCAGCCTGTGCGACTCTTACCGTCTGGACTGCCGGCCCAGTCGCTGTCGGTGTAGCCCACTGCGACAACAGACGGCTGACGGCGGAACATGAGACCTCGCCGAGGAGTCGAGACGACATAGCNGAGAGAACTGGGCCAGGAGGTTGACGGCGAACGCGATGTCTGGACGCGTCGTCGTCGCCAGGAACATCAGTGACCCGATGACTCGCAGGTACGTGGTCACGTCAACTGGCTCCCCCACAACAGCTGGGTCAGGACTCTTCAGCTTCACCTGGCCATCGGGCGACATGGGTGAGGATGCGCTCGGCACGAGTGGCAGGTCCTCGGCGAAACGAGTGGACAGAGTCTGCACATAAGCAGCCTGATGGACATGGAGGATGCCCTGGGAGCGATCATGCTCGAGCTCCATGCCCAGGAAGACTCGGGCAGACCCGAGATCCTTCATCTGGTAGGTGGCGTGCAGCAGGTCCTTGATGCGCTGGATGGCGGCCGTGTCCGGCGACACAATGAGAAGGTCGTCGACGTACACCAGAACAGCAGCGAAAGTCTGACCTCGCGGACTGACAAATAGTGCAGGGTCCGCGGTGCTGCGCTGGAGCCCACCACGGAGTAGCGTGCTGCTGATCTCCTGGTTCCAGCACCGAGGCGACTGCTTCAGGCCATAGAGGGCCTTACGCAGGCGCCACACTCTCCCGGTGCCATCGTCAAAGCCTGGTGGCTGCACCATGTAGAGCTCCTCACCCTCCAGTGAGCCATGGAGAAAGGCGTTGCTCACATCCATCTGATGCAGCTCCCACCCATGCTGGGCGACCAGGCTGAAGAGCGCTCGGCTGGTGGAGAACCGGCCAACTGGGGCAAAGATCTGGTCATAGTCGACCCCAGGGACCTGGGCAAACCCCTTGGCAGTGAGGCGGGCCTTGTACTTGTCCAGGGACCCGTCGGGTTTCCACTTGCGCCGAAAGACCCACTTGGCGCCGATGGCCTTCCGACCTGGAGGAAGGTCAACGAGGTCGTACACGTGGTGCTTTCGGATAGTAGCGAGCTCATCGGCGCAGGCAGCGTCCCAGTGGACGGCCTCAGGAGAGGCTCGTGCCTCGCGTAAGGTGGCTGGGTCCTCCGGGCGTGCTGTGGAGTGGACTGAGAGAGCGTGTGCCTCTCGCGCCCCAGGTGGGATGCGCGCAAGGGCAGCCACGATAGCGTGCCGATGCTCGTGATGGAGCATGGTGTAGCCCAATGCGGAGCCCGTGTGGAGATCGGCAATGATGGCCGAGGTGGTTAGACCCAGGGCCTTGGTGCCAGGGTCCCCGCTCACGACCGTGGTAGTGGAGGAGGCACGTGGCGCCACGGGGGGTCGAGGCGCTGTCGAGCGCGATACGACGGTCTAGACGCTCATTGACGGCCTGGGTCGGAGGATGCCGCCGGGGCCGCGTGTGTAGCGTGACAAGGCGCGCGACGACGCTGAGTCTGACGGGCCAGTGGAGGAGACTGGGGCTGTCGGCCCGGAGAGATCAGCGGACACGACAAGGGCGGCTGGCCCGGGGGGACGAGAGGACTCGACTGGGGCAGCTGGCCCGGAGGGACCAGAGGGTTCGACTGGGACAGCTGGCCCGGAGGGACCAGCGGACGCGACTGGGACAGCTGGCCCGGGGGAACCAGCGGACGCGACTGGGACAGCTGGCCCAGGGGAACCAGCGGACGCGACTGGGACAGCTGGCCCGGGGGGACCAGCGGATGCGACTGGGACAGCTGGCCCGGGGGAACCAGCGAACGCGACTGGGACAGCTGGCCAGGGGGGACCAGCGGACGCGACTGGGACAGCTGGCCCGGGGGGACCAGCGGACGCGACTGTGTCACCCGGACGCGGTAGGACGGAGGACGGACTCACCACACCCCCTCGCGACGGGATAGACACAGACGAGCCGGAGCGAATGAGGTCGCGAGGAAATAGGTCCTCGAAGAAGAGGGCATCCCGGGACTCGATGATGCAGTGCCGGGACGGGTCCCAGAAGCGCCAAGCCTTGGACTGACGAGAGACACCGAGGAAGGTACAGGGACGGCCGCGGGGGGAGAGCTTGCCACCCTGCTGTGGGACGGGCAGCCAGACAATGGCGACACAACCCCAGACGCGAGCGGGGCGGAGGTCAGCGCGCTGACCGCACCAATGCTGGTACGGCGTGGACTGACGGGGAAGGGGACCGTGGGGAATCCGGTTCCAGACCCAGGTCATGTATGCCATGGCTTCAAAGTAGAAGCCCTCGGAGAGGCCGGACTCGACACGCATGGTGCGGACGGCGTCAGCCATGGTCCGGTTCCACCGCTCGGAGACACCGTTCTGGGCGGGTGTGTAGGGCGCCGATGTCTCGTGGTGGACGCCGCGGGTGGCGAGGAAAGTCGCAGCCTCACCCATGTACTCGCCACCGCGATCGGAGCGAAAGCGGCGAAGGAAGCGGCCACA
>SZWC01001745.1:92150-102913 GCA_023375785.1 Penium margaritaceum | reverse complement strand
CAAACCATAACGATTTCTTGCCGAGATTGATGATGAAAAGGGTGGTTGCAGTTCGTTGACTGCGTGCTTGCAAACGAGTCCGTGACAGCACCGCACCACCTTGCTCGGGAGAGAGACACCTTGCGAACCCCTCGGCAGACTATTTGGCCAGCCTTTTGCATGCTGAAATGTTGCTGAAGATGTCTAGGATAAACTTTCCACGCACGTGGCAGCGGGGAGGCACCCAATGCGGTAGTTGCGCTTCGCCACGGGTTTGAAAGCCTCCCGCATCACTGGAGCAGGTGGCAAAAGTGATCAGGTTTCCGACGAGGGGAGGGAAGTGACTCCGACTGTCGCAAATGTGCACATCTCTAAGGGGGGTGAGAAGGCGATTTCGCATGGGGTCGCTCTCGCAACCGCTGCATCGATCGAGCCCCGATCGACCGTTGCTCAGCTGTCAAAGACCTGATCGGATCGTCCATTGTGAACGCTGGGGCGTCTCCCGCCTAGGCACAACCAGGTCGTAACGGCAGCCGTCCAGATCGCCGTGCGATTCGACTGTAAGCCATCGTTTCGCAAAGGACTCCTGAATTGCGATACCCCCACCTGCGGGTGCCGACTTCGTGACTAAGAAAGCGTCGCCAAAGCGGAGAGATTGAACGGACCACGCGCAAGCTGACATTTCGCCAAGTCCCTTCAGCAGAAACGTCGGGACGGGAACCCGCTCTCGTTGCAATTTAATGGGAAAAAACATCCGAGCTAGACTGTACGCGCCACACACCCACTAGGAAGGACGAGCAAAAAATCTCTATGAAGGCAGGTGTCTGTTTCCACATCGCATGTTTCAGCGATGGGCAAATATATCCGCGCCAACGACTTGACGTCTCGCCACTACGAGGCGACGAATGAACAGCGCGTCCTTAGCAAGCGCTGCCCGAGAAATATTCATTTTCATTTATGTGACGGTCAGGGATGATACTTGTTTTGATCCGCCGGCAAGTTTGCCACATATGCTACTCCAACCTGAAAGCTATGTCCGAGCGTTCATGCCGTGGTTGACGGCAAATTCGATCGCCATGAAACACGCGAATAACCAGCCCTGCAAAAAACCAGCTTCCAGGAATCCAACGATGTAAACAACATTTTTCCAAACGAAACCTTCGCAAAACAAGATGAGTCCAAGTCTGGAAAAGCGAGGAGATTGCACCGTGATTGAACCTCAAAGCGTCGGCTCCGTCGTATACCCATCAAACATCAGGCGCATACATCGGCTGTGGCGGATCAAAGTCTTCCGAATAAATTCTCTGCAAAAACGAGATGGCTGACGTAACATGAGCAATCCGAATATTTTTTCTGCAACGAGTGGCAACGTCGACGAGTGGACTGAACGTTGCATCAAGTCTGCCGGTGAAACCTGTCAGATAGGAGTATTCCGTAAGGAACCTCAGTCAGAGAGGAGCCTCCGCTTTTCTAGGATCTCAGGTCGGAGGAAGGCACAGACTCGGAGTAAGACCCATCACTTCGCATGAGGAGTGAACCTAAATACGGCATATTTCGTCAATTTGCCCTTCGGCGATTTCAGCGAATTATTCTGAATTGTTTTGAGCATCATCGATTCCAGCGACTACCACCCATGTAGTTGTCTATTCAATATGCAGATCAAAAGATTGATCCAAAAGAAGTGAAAAAGATGAAATAAACCATAACAAGATTAACAGGATACCATATCATTCCATAAAAATTCATATCGATGATCTAGAAAAAAAGAAATCTCGAAACAAGAGGAACTCGCACGTAATCATGCTCAAAACATGAACATCTGCACATGAATTGCTAAATGCGTTATAAGAATTCTTTTAAAGATGATTTAATTGCTTTATCTTATGTTAAAGTGATTTTTCAATGAAACGATTCATTTTTAATGGAGTATTTGTTATTGGGTACAGTTGCCGCACAGCCACTATAGTTGCAACTAATGTTTACCATACCAAATCTACACAGAAAAAAATATGAGGTGGCCAGTTTGGCATAAAATTGACTATAACTTCCACCAAAAGCAAACAATACTTCTAAGGGCCTGTTGAAAGCTAATACTTCGGATGTCCACCGAGTAAAAACTTGTCTGGGGAACAGTTTAATGCTCAACATACCCACTTTCTACACGGCGAGAGCAACATGAAAGCATCAAAACAGGATCCCATTCTTGGCTTGCGTTGCAACGACATCGTGGCAGATGACATTGCTTCAAGACCACACGCTAACGACTGTCCACTTTGACTTGGGGAGATTGAGATTGTGGTCATCCATTGGTCTAGTGCATACGTGAATTAGTCCACTGTCTAATGATTGAGCGTCGCTCATTTTCATGTATCAAGCACCATCCACCCCATGCAAATGTTGTGTGCACGCGAAGTTTGCGACGTCGATCGCAAAAGCCATTGTTGAACCCTTATGTCCTACGTTGAACACCTTACCGAAGTCAAACCTTTAGTCTCCCCACGTTTTCCCACAACCCATTGTTTAGGAGTGGGTTTGTGCGCCAACATTGGCGACCAGTCCACATCAATTGCCAAGCATGGTGTGCCTTGCCACATGTTTCCACTTACACACGACGCAAAAGCATGTCAAACTAATCGTTTCCATGTGATTCACCGATTCAACATATGGGTACGTAATGCAAATGCCTCCCGGACTGAACGTCGTGCAACACTTGAAATGTGGACGTCGACGTCTATTACATCGTTTCAGCTACTACTAGTTAACTTATGAACATGGCTACCGACGACAATAGGAGTGGGGTTCCAAATGGGCCGCGCCGATGGCACCAAGTGGGTGCCTGGAGTGGAGAGGAAGCCGTGCGGACATCGGCCATGTTGGATCCGCAAGAAGCTGCAGTTGCATGGGCCACCATAAAGGAAGAATGGGAGGACTAGGTAACGCAGAATGGGATACCTTCATGGACATCCACATCTCTTGAACGGATGACCATGGTTAGGATCGTGAACACGTGTTTGCCCCCTCCGCGTCTGCCTAACACTCCTAATCCGTGGGAGCCCTGGCTGTACACAAATCCTTCCACAAGCCCTTAGTGTGGTAGATTGTGGACGTGTAGTAATTATCCACAGATTCATTCATCATATGTCCACTAAACTCCCATCATTCTAGCCCTTAGTATGGCAAATAGTGGGCATGTGTAGTATTTATCCACTAATTCATTCATGATATGTCCACCGAATTCCTATCCTTACAACCCTTAGTGTGGCAGATAGTGGGCATGTGTAATGTTTATCCACGAATTCATTCATGACGTGTCCACAACATTCCTACCCTTCCAACCCTTATTGTGGCAGATCGTGGGCATGTGTAATTCTTATCCATGACTTCATCCATGATGTGTCCACTTATACCCATTATCATTGAATAATGGGTATGTCTGTGTGTGTGTGTTTTCCCCCGCCAAGTGTTGTCCTATTTGGATACTGAAACATACATCAACTTCTCCATGTGCCGAGTGCTTTTCCCTCTATACTCACCTCCACCATGTTAGTACCCGCAATCTCAACTGCTACAGTGCAATTGACACACACTTAGTTTGAATTAAACAATGTGTGGCCATAGAGCAACTGGGAGTTCGTAAGGACAACCATACGGTTCCACCGCAACTTGTTTCATGAGATTTGGTGCATGTATGTAGTTGCTAGGATTGGGTAAGCGCAGCCATGGATTGGTGGAACCGTAAAAAAGTACAAGTCCTAGGTACGAGGAAGCGAGCTTCCTAGCGGGTGAGTCTCGCTAGACGAGCTCACCCGTCGGCCGACAAGGGAAGCTTGCAGGCGCTCACAAAACCTGCGTGCGAAATGATTCGCACAACCCCTAATTCGGCTCTAGGCCGAGTTTAAGTTCGAGCATGGTCTAGGCCTGTGTGCGATACACCTGTTCCATGTTTGGGACTATTCTAGGTCCAGTTCCACAAGTAGCATCATATGTCGTGACAAGAATCAGAGGCTAAACAAGGTAAGCAGAGCAAAAGCCCGGGCCGCCTCATGAAGCTGGAGCAATATTGAAGCAGGAGGGAGTCGAGCATAGGAGAGCTAGTGCGGAAGCGTGGGGTGCTCGCTCGCCGGTGGCGCACGCACTCACTGTGCGTCGCCTCCACTCTCTGAGTCAGCATGCCCTGCACACTCATGGACACAACAGTGTCGCAAACATATACATAGGAGAGTTAACACACCCCCTTGGCCGTGAGTGCGTAGGGTGTGTAGCCAATATGATGAAGTAGGAGCTGAAGTGCAGAGGAGGGGGGGGCTTTGGTGAGGAAATCTGCCAGTTGTGCATCATCGCGGATGCGAAGGAGTTGCACTGCACCAGCTTCAACTGCTTCTCGCACAAAATGGTGTTCTACGCCAATGTGCTTTGTGTGTGGGTGTAACACACCATCATTCTCGGCAATGCGGCATGCGGCAGAGCTGTCGCTATGCAGAGGCACATCACATGTAGTCAAACCCAACTCTTCAAGCAGTTGTGCCAACCAAATGCCCTCACACGCTGCTTCACCCAGAGCCATGTATTCTGCCTCAGCCACACTGCGTGCCACACACGAGTGTTTTGCACTATGCCATGACACAGCGGTGCCCCACATGCAAAACACATATCCACCATGACTACGAGCTTGACCATCACGTGCATAGTCAATGTTACAAAACCCATCCAACATGGGACTTGGCAAGGGAGCAAAGACCAAACCAAACCCAGTATTGTCTAGCACGTAGTGCAGCAACTTAAACAATGCTTTGAGATGCGTGGTGCATGGTTGCTCACCAAACTGAGCGAGCACGTTGACTGCACAAGATATGTCCGGGCGTGTGGTGGATGCGAGGTAAGAGAGACTGCCCGTGATCTGTCGGTATAGGGTAGGGTCACAATCTGGTCCATAGTCTGTGGTGCACATGTCCAGAAGGTGGGCATACACATTGGGGCTCATGGGTGAGTGCTGCAGTGGGAGATGCTCCACCAGATGGTGGACGAGTGTAGTGAGATGTGCCAAAAACTGTCCTTGATGCAATGTGAGAGTGCGTGCAGTCCTGTCTCTGGCGATGGTCATTCCCAAGAAAATACTGGCTTCCCCCAAGTCTATTATGATGTAGTGCTGAGTGAGTAGTTCCTTTGTGCGTGTGATGAGTGAGAGAGATGGGGACAGGATCAAAAGGTCATCAACATAGACCAAGAGCACTACTAGCACACCTGTGTCAGAGCACATGAAGCAAGATGGATCACACACACTTTGGATGAAGCCAGCAGTCTCTAGAGTGCTGCTGATCTCTTTGTTCCAGCACGTAGGTGCTTGCTTGAGCCCGTAGAGGGTCTTCAACAACAACCACACGCGTTCAGTGCCGTCCTCAAAGCCTTCTGGTTGTGTCACATACAACTCCTTCTATAGAGGATCGTTGAGGAAGGCATTTTTCACACCCATTTGATGAATTTCCCAGTCTTCATGTGCAGCTTCAGCTAGCAATGCACGACTAGTGCTATACTTCCTAAATGGAGCATATGTGTCAGTGAAATATTGTCCTGGTATCTGGTGGAATCCCTTTGCCACCAATCTGGCTTTGTGTTTTTCACTCAAACCCGCCAAATTCCTTTTGAGCCTGAACACCCACTTTATATCAATGGCATTTTGACCAGGTGGGAGGGGGACAACTTCAAACATTTTGTGATCAAGTTGGACGTTGATTGCTGCAACCATAGCCTTTTCCCACTGTGCTGCATCAATGCGCCCCCTCGCCTCAGTTAGGGTCAGGGGTTCAACAGAATCATGGTTAGTGCTTCCAGTCACTTGATAGAATTTTCTGTAGTTGACGCAAGTAAAATCCCGCAGGGCTTGCCGTTGAGGCTCTGGAGTAGGCGGTGCTGGTCTGTCACTGCTTACAGGTCGGAGTTGGCCCGTCCACCCAGGGGGTGACTGGGGTGCACTAGACTCAGTGCTAGCCAGATCTGATGGTGTGAGAAGATCCTCTGGGACGGGGTTTTGGCCTCCCTTTTCCTGCTTTCCAGTGTGGGTTGGGATTGTTGCTTCACACGAGACAAAGACGGGCACGCTCACATATTGAGGGTAGTGCTTCGGTGGTGTCAGATTAGGCACATGTCTCAGTGTGCAAAACTGTTTGTAGGGCATGTGCTCCAGGAATGAGGCATCTCGGCTATCAAGAAAAGCATGACTAGTGGGGTCCCAAAACCACCACGCCTTTGAGGCATGAGCCACCTCCACAAATACGCACCACCACCCTCGAGGGCTGAGTTTATGGTCTCTTTGTGGCCTGGCAAACCAGACACACGCCATGGTTCCCCATACTCTTGCGGGGCAAAGGCCCGCCTTTTCCTTAAACCACCGCTCCCAGGGGGTGACTGACTTGGGTAACTGACCTTGTGGGATCCAGTTCCACACCAAGGTTACGTACTTAACTGCCTCTTCCCAAAACCCAAAAGGTAGAGCCCACTCGGTGAGTAGAGTGGGTAATGCGTCACCCAAGGTTCTGTGCCATCTCTCTGCCACCCTGTTCTACTGTGGCGTGTACGGTGCAGTGGTCTGATGTTCTATCCCTTGTGTCTCCAAAAGTGCTGTTAGGGAATCCATGAACCCCCCACCTTTGTCAGTACGTAGTTTCATCAGTTTGCACTTTGTCTGACGCTGTGCATGGGGAATCCATTCAGTGATAGCCTGTTGGGTGTCTGATTTGGATTGGAGAAAAAAAGCCCAGCGAAAACCACTAAAGTCATGTGTCAATGTTAGAATGTATTGCGAGCCGTACTGGATAGAAGGCATGGGCATCGGTCCTATGAGGTCGGCATCGACCACTTCAAGTGGTGCTGTGCTGTCTCTTTCTGACTTTGGGAATGTCTGTGTGTGAGCCTTGCCCTCATGGTATTCAAGGCATGCGTCTGCTTTGAGACCATGTTGACAGTCTTCTGGACTCAGTCCACGTGCAGATGAGTGTTTCAACATGGCAGTGATGACGTCTATGTGAACATGTGCTTAACGACGATGCAGGAGTTATGTGTGATGTACATCAGTGGCTGTCATCATGTGTGCTTGTGGACGTTGGGAGTGTGTGGGAACAATTGAGAAAAGGGTGAGATAATAGAGCATATCGGCATGCAACGGTCCATCGACTAGCAGAGCACCAGCAACATCAAAGAGATTGCAACATTGTTTTTGCATTACTGTGGACATGTTAGCCTGGCGGTCAAGCTATCCTCCCGACAACAAGTTCACTTTCAACTTTGGCACGTACAACAAACTGGTCAGCGAGATCACCCGGCCAGGAGCCTGCAATGCCACAATGCCCACACCCTCAACTGCCAACATTTCCCCACAGCCAGTTTTCACTCCCTCAACATCTTTCTTGGCCTACAAGGACACAAACAACGACCTGTGCAGTGACATGTGATGCAAAGAAACAGTATCAAATAGCCATTCATGCATGGGTAGCGTGTGTGATGTAGTGACATGTGTGTGACAAAGTCACTGACCTGACCCCTGTGGTGTGGCGGTGGGCTCGGGAGGCTGTAGCTCCATGGGTGTCATCAACCGATGGGTGGTGCTACATACGGCTGCTATGTGTCTACGAACTCGGTGTACACGCGCTGTGCCCATTCTGGCATGAGTTCAGGGTTGGTGGAGTTTGGCGGCATGTAGTACGGCCGCTGATACAATGGTAAAGGTCCCTGGGCCATCTGGGGCATCGCCGGCGGCTGCAGTGCGAATGACCCAAAGGTGGCTGCACCAAACGGGGTAGGAGTACGTGGTTCCATAGGAGCCTGAGTCGACGAGGCTGGTGGGTGCAGCTATTGGCCCAGGTGTGGGCGGGAGATGAGTGAGAACTCCTGTTGCTGAGCTGGCGGAGTCATGAGGCGCTGAAGCTCTGGGCATGCTCTCCAGAAGTGGCCCGCCTATCCGTAGTAGTTGCAGGTGCATCCTCCTGTGCCTCGTCCCCGACCTTGCCCTCCGCCAGCCTATGCTTCTCCGCCCCCTCCACCTCGGCCACTCCCATGTCCTGTGCCTGTGGATGTACTTGACCCTACCTGATGCACGAATGCGCTGGGTGTAGAGGTTTCAGCTTCACGTTCTTCCCCTCGCAAAATGTCTTTGTAGTGCCGAAGTTCCTCAAAGACCTCGGCTAAATCTGTACTTTCTGTGTCAGTGACAAGGAGCCGACACAGGAGGGTCCGCACGAAATCCTTGTACGGTTCTCCCAAGTGTAGGAGGACCGGATCCAACCACTCTCAAATGGAACAAGGGGCTCCAAGACCCAATATGCGGCGGCAGATGTCCATTACTCCATCCCAATACTGTGCAATGGGTGTTCCGGGCTTTGGGTACAACCCCCGTAGCTTGTCACGCAGGGTGATTACTAGTGCCACCCTGCGCTCCTCATGTTGTGTGGCTACATGCTGCCACGCTTTGTGTAGACGTGTTTCTCCGCTTTGTGGGTTAGTGGGATCCTTGCCTTTACCACCAAAGCGGAGATGCCGGATGGAGTAGGCTTGGTTGTCGGGCAATGCGCGCACCGAAGCGTTAAACGTCCGAAGGAGGACGCGCTCTTCCGCGTCATCTGCTGTTGGTGAGAGGTAGATTTCCTCGAATCCATACTCCGCCGCCCACTCAAGGAAGATGTCCTTCCAAGCGAGAAAATCCCGTGTGCCGAGGGGCGGAGTGGATAGGTCCTTTTGAGACATGACCTTGGAAAACTCCTCCCATGTCACTGTTGTGGTAGCAGGCTGGTCGAAGGGACGGCTGCCGTTGGGACAACTGTTGCCTTGCGGCGCAGATCCAACATTGCTCATGATGGTAGCATGGTGGCTCTCTCCTTTCCTTATTTGTCTTTCCGCCGCCGACGGATTGGACAAGTTCTCCTTTTGCTCACGCTACTCCTCTGTCCACCCTTGGATAGTGGGTGCTAAGGACTGACACCCCTGTGCCTTGTCGCCTCGTCCTCCTGCCTAGGGACGTCTCACTTCCCTTGAGATCTAGGCGGGCACCACCCCATAGGAGATCTTGGCTGCACTCCTTAGGCTCCTCTCCAATTCCGCGGAGGTCTCTGAGCCCTTCGCAACTTGATTCGATGACCCCAGCCTACTGCAGTATCTCAGTCCCGGGCCGTTGCCTTCAAGCCTCGCTTTTGCGGTTGTCCCTCAAAGTCGCAAATCGCGACTGCTCTCAACGCTCGTGCTTGGCGTTCTGGGCTTTGATACCATAAGGATTACGCTACGGTTCCATCAGAACTTGTTTCATGAGATTTGGTGCACGTATGTTGTTGCTAGGATTGGGTAAGGGCAGCCATGGATCGCGGGAACCGTTAAAACGTACAAGTCCCTGGTACGAGGAATGAAGAGTTCTAGCGGATGAGTCTCACTAGACAAGCTCACCCGTCGGCTGGCAAGGGAAGCTTGCCGGTGCTCACAAAACCTGCATGCGAAATGCTTTGCACAATCCATAATTTGGCTCTAGGCCGAGTTGAAGTTTGGGCATGACCTAGGCCTGTCTGCAATGCACCTGTTCCATGTTTGGGACTATTCTAGGTCCAGTTCCACAATTAGCATCATATGTCATGACAAGAATCAGAGACTAAACTAGGTAAGTAGAGCATAAGCCCGGGTGGCCTCATGAAGTTGGAGCCATGCTCAAGCAGGACGGAGACGAGCACAAGAAGCTAGTGTGGCAGCGTTGGGTGCTTGCTCGCCGGTGGCGCACACACTCACTGTGCGTCGCCTCCACTCTCTGAGCCAGCATGCCCTGCACACTCATGGCACAACGGTCTCACAAACATGTACAAAGGAGAATTGACAGTTCGCTCACAATGTGGCGTGTTGTATGTCACGTGTAGAATCCATACGTGGACTTCCTTCAAGACTCACATATGCGTATTGCATAAACTCTTCTACTAAGCTTACATGAAGCTATATTGCAAGATGTAGTGGCAGCTGGTATCTCAACGTCAATTATCAAGTATTAATGACAAAAGTTCATTTGCTTTCAATTTCTGAGATAAAGTAACACGCACAACATAGAGATGAGAAATACATCGAAACCAAGTTTGGAATCATCATGCCTAGTAAATCAAAGGTGGTAAGTCAGATGTACTAATCCACACTTGAACGTACCTTCATCGATTATCGCATGGCGTTTCTTCACACATTGCTCTCTTTGCACTAGCCTGCTACGCTAGTCCGTCACAACGGATTTACCTACTAGTATCAAAGCAGCTTCGACGAAGCAGGACTGTAGACTCTCCCGCTAGTTTGAATCCTAAGCCTAGGATGTGACTGTCCTCCTCGACATCGCATGCGAACTCACAACATGCAACATCCCACCTACACGGCTAAGGGGTCACCTGGGTAAGAAACTGCTAGGAAGCTTCCTAGCCTTGCTGCTGCTGACGTGGCGACACTGTCCAGTCAGCTGACGCACTAGCAAGCAGGCAGGTGCAAGAAACAACAAGAATCAGGCTAGGGAGAGGCGCAAAGTCTCATAAGCTTCAATAGCTTAGTAAATGCAGAGAGAGATGACAACTGACAGGTCCAGGGCATAAATACCTGCCGCGGCGCACGGCGGGTGTCGCACGCGGCAGTCCAAGAGCTGTCCTAAAACCGGCCCAAAACCACTGTTTTGGCCGTAACTCTGCGCACACATGTCAGAATCCTACGCCGTCTGAACCTAGACGTGCAGAATCAAAAGACGCACGCAACGACTGGTCACATGCATGCATCCATCGACTGACAGCGAGTAT
>SZWC01001745.1:51181-75828 GCA_023375785.1 Penium margaritaceum | reverse complement strand
AGGGAGAGATTTGTTGAATATGTTTGCCCCTTGTTCAGTCTTGTACGACGGATCAGGAATGCTCTGCCCCTTGTGGAGGTATGACCCCTGGATTTGTTGTAGGGTGACTCAACTATGCTCTGTCTCATGTGAGATATGACCTGTGAGTACACCATGTAGGTGAGTGGTTAACTTAGCCATTTTGTTGATTTGGCCAAGTGAGAGGTCATGAGCTCGATCCTGGCTCCATGCACATCTTGGTTGTTTTAGAAGCTTCCAAGAAAGAAAGTCCATTGCTTCTGGGAAGCAACACGGCTGATCAGTCACCTTGGCACAAGGATGCTTATGTGTCAAGCCCACAGCGCAAGTCTCTTGGTGATGTGGCAGGGTCAAGCCACTTCTTAGGATTGTGCTTTTGAGTTCTAGGACTGGACAGGCAGCTATAAAAGGACTTGTCTTGCATGCTGATCAATTAACCCTTGCTTGATGCTCTCTTGCGTATTGACGACTTGAGCTCTTCTTGAGATGTAATGCTAAGGCGTTAGTACTCTTGAAGGTGAAGTGTATGCCTGATTAAGTTTGGGGTGCATGACACATACCTGCAAAGGAAGAAGGTGTAAGAACCTTTGTGAGCTTTTCGGTTTCGCGGCTTCTCTGCCGGAGGTGGTTAGCTCAATAGCTAACAGTATGACCAAACACCAAGAAACTCGATCACATGGTCTCCTTGTGACATTGGTACAACCGACCAAGTGTCCGGGTCTCGACCAACAGAGTGCTTCCATACACCTGTAGCTATGCAGGCACGTGGCATGAGCCACACAACGACTGTTGTTGTAGGCTCATAACAGAGAATGGACCCCTCGCCATGCATCTCCCATGACGGCGCGTCAGGTCGAGGTCCACACAACACTCCCCCTAGGCAGATGGACATGGCGTCAATGTCCTTGATGGAGATGCCGATACCGTAGCTGAACGAATCCTGGGCAATGAAGCATATGGTCTCTCCATCATGCACAGATAGCTTCCACTGTCACGTACAAGTCGACTCCTAGCCTCAAAGACGAAGTGGTATCTTTGGCTACGACTCCTCACGTCCCTGCTGCATCACTTGGAGTGTACCGGTCCTCGCGTGACTGCCAAGGGTCCCAACTCAGAGACTCTCCTTTCTCTGCTCTACCGCGATGCATGTGTATTCGCCGGAGGAAAGGGAATGGGCAAGCAGCACGCAAGCGTGGATGAAGTGGTGGTGCTGGCCTCCAAGGCGGGAGAGAGTACCATGAGGCATATGGGTGTGCCGCCAGAAGAGGAGGGTTGGAGTGACGAACCTGATCACCACTCATGGACGAAAGTGACGATGGAACAACTGAGTCGGGTGGATGAAGGTGCGTGATGACAACAGTAGAAGGAACGATGAAGGATTCCACAGGAACAAGGATGGCGGAAAGCGAAGGCACGCTCAACTCTCCTGTGGTAGTCTCTCTATGTCATACTCAAAGCTACTACAGGATCCTCCACGAGTATGGGTGTACGAGATCTTGGTAGTGGAAAGCTTGTACAGATAGTATTGGTGCTCCTCTCCTCTGAGAATTGCTCACGCGCTGCCATCACCTCTCATCGCAACATTACTACACGCTGTTGCAGGTCAGCGTAATCTGCCTCGGACATGTGGAGGTGGCCCATGTCTGCCTCGCGTAGGATAAACTCTGCTTCACTGGATGCTGGACATGGAGACTGCAGAACTCGTGAGTATAGCTCCATCTACATCTCTGGTGTTGAATACAATAGAGCTGGTGCTGTTGCATCCACTTGGGGGTCAAGCAGATTTGCAAAGTGCTGAGACAGTGGATCATCGGATGCAGCTGCAGGTGTTGCATCTACACTACAGCTCGTGTTTGTCATATGAGGAGGAAGGAGCGGTCACATATCAAGAGAGGAGAAGGAAGAGTCTTCAGAGTCCGTGGAGCATGTGGAAATGCCATTCATGCACATACTGCCACTCTCATCATCGATGTGATCAGCAAGGTCACCAACAGGTGAACACGAGAGGACAAAACTCAGCTCCTGGTGGCGAGGTGACTCCATCCGCGTGTACGGATCTGCTCCACTGTCTTTGATTGCCATCGTAGTTGACACAGGTGTACAAGACTCTGGCTTGACAATGCCCATCAAGGCAACCAGCAAGTGCTGTTGGCGCTCACGCATCGTCTAGCCGAGAAGGCTGGTCACTGCCACCTGCTCGATAATGGAGTGAGGACCACCATCTGACTTTAATGTGTGTCACTGCTCCGTCGTGTGTATGGGAACGCGTAGAGTTTAGGAACATGGACGACTCTTCACGCTGAAGCTGGTTATCAGGTAGCGCAGATGACACGGTGGAGCATGCTATGTCTGATGCAGCACACATCCTCGAAGCATATCTCAGAATTGCTGATCTCAAGAATGCCTCAACCTCTAAAACACCAACCGGCCAATCTTGCTCATGCACTGTGACCGCTGTCGGGCTAGTGTGAGTCTCATGCACCAACGCTCCTGTAAATCTGTATGGGACATCCCGATCAGCACGATACTTGTGTGCCACCGCTAGGCTAGTACTGGTTGGAGTCGCGAGTGGCACCACCAAGGCACGCAAGACCTGCACTCCTCCTGATGCAACGTGCTATTATAGAACGTCCGGCTCCTACCCCAGCGTAGATGTCAACCTCAATGACATGCACGTCCCAAGCAGTCCAACCTCTGCCGGATTGGTGTTAATCTGCTACACACTCTCCCCCCAAAAGTCCGGTAGATGAATCCCAATCTCTACGGGACTCCTGTGCCACCGATGGACCGCCACCAGTCAGAGCCGCGAGTGGCATCGCCCAGGGACGCCGTGCCTACGCTCCTCCTGATGTAACATGCTCCTACGAAAGATCTAGATCTAGCAGAGACGTGGAAGGCGATCTTGATGACACGCAAGTCTCCACCATGAACGCCATGTCGAGACCAGACTCCACATCATGTGCTTTCACCGTATCATATGAATCTGCTTGAGCTGTCGCTTGGGTACCATGGCACGGTGCAAGTCCAGATCCTATCGCTACGGTCACAGCAGGCAATGCGCGGTGGCCACACCCCCCCTCAATGGGTGTAGCAACGGAAGCTGAGGAAGCGGATGATGTATCAAAACTGGTGCGAGCACGTTGTGTGGAGCGTTGACGCTGATGCCGCGTGCACACACGACAGGAATGATTGCATGAGGACATGTCATCTTGAGGTGGCGTCGTGGCAGTAGGAGAGTGGAGGATCAAAAAGATGGTGGTGTCCTGGGACTGGCTGGAAGGTGGAGCTGAAGGTACATCATTGGATGAGAAAGGAGGAGAGGATGAAGGAGATGTGGTTGAAGAGGCCGTCGAAGAACTAGTAGTACAAGCACGTTCGGTGATGACAAGGTCACAAAGCCACTGCATCATCTGCCGCAGGCTGTAGATCTCAGCGAATATGGTCACTAGAGGTCCAGCTAGGGGATCTACTAATGCCACCAGATCTGTATGCTGTGGAGGACATAGGCTCGGACGAGGTAGATGCCAGCCGTGAGGGCGCGTCAGCGGGAACGCCAACCATAACGCCGGTCACCATAGTAATTGTAGGCAAACACGTAGTGCGCCTGCTAAAATATCTGCTCACTCATCTCGTGCGTTGAACGATGGATAGGTGCCGAGGGCATGTACTCCCATTGGTAAACACCAAGCCATGAGAGAGGATGAGACTAGTAGGTACTGTCACTTCCAAAGGTCATGGTGTCAGGGTCAGCAAACGTGACCAGACGGGACGAGCTGCACTACCACAGTACGCCCGAAGAATGAAGTCTGACTACCTGCGGTTACTAATGCTGCTGCCACTAATGGAGCAAAGACTACTCCAAGAATAGAAGGGGTGGCGGCTACAGGTGTGGCTGCTGCTCCAAGCGGAAGATGACCGAGCCCTCGGAGATGCACACACTCGAATCCGCCGTCCATCCTACGGATTGCACTACGTGCACCAATCCACGGGTCCCAGGGAGACGCCGGTCTACGACGCGTCTTGAAATGCAAATCGTCGCCGACAGTACAACCCATTGCCGGTTGGGAACGTGAAAATGCAAGCGCTGCTCCAAGGGGCGTGGACGCCTGTCGAGTGTAGTAATTGGGTAGATTCCTAAACGTGTTTTGTGAGGCGAGGCAGGCAAGAGCAACGAAGCGTGAGACACACCATGGAAGTGGCCAATCCTTGTCTTAGAAAACCTTTGCAAGCAACCGAGACAAAGGTGAGTTGGGGGAGCGAGCGAGGTAAGAACTGGTAGGCATACACCCACACCGAGCATCACGCTCGGGTGGACAAGTGCAGTCACCAGGGGGTCGAGCCCGACCACTCGGAATACTCCGAGGGTGGCTACTCACCAGTGCTTGGCTGAAACCGACACGATGGTCCCCCTGAGGAACAACACTCGGGAAATATGGAGCTCCCCTAGAGCACTCAAGGCAAGAGAAACATAATGGAGGGCACGGAAGTGAGAATGTACAAGCCCTACCATCGACCGCAACAGAGAATCATCGAGAGTCATGCAACAGCCACAAATGTGCCACCGCGCACTCCTCGGTCTAGCAAAAACTTGAAGGCGTTAGGGACTCCAATTAGTATGGGCAGGCCTGACGCTTCCCTAGGTAGGGTCATTGTTACTTAATCTGTACATGTGTGAGCAGAATGTGGGAGGTAAGAGGGCATAGAGTTGTGAGTGGCCAAAGAACTTGAACACTCCTCCATGACCCCCAGACAATGAACCCACACACATGAGAGAACAACACAAGAGAATCACGAGAGGTGATAGAGATGTACCATAGCCAATCAACCTAGATCATGTGGACAAATGAGACCAACAGAGTGAACAACACTTCTGAAGACATTACGACTGAGGGCCTTCGTGAGAAAGTCAGCTTTGTGAGAGTGCGTATCCACCCAAGCGACCAGGACAATACCAGCAGCAATGCATTCACAAAAAAAGATGGTGCTCCACATTGATGTGTTTGGTGTGTGAGTGAAACATGCCATTGTGTTTAGCAATGGTCTTTGTTTTTTGGTTGTCACAGTGTAGAGTGATGCAGTGAATGGGAACACACAACTGCTGCAGCAGACAAAATAGCCAAATACCCTCGCACGTGCCTGCACCAAGAGCAACATACTCGGCCTCAACGGTACTGCGAGCAATACACCCTTGTTTTCCACTTTTCCACGAGACTGCAATACCAACAACCAGGAAGACGTATCCTCTTCGGATGCATGCGTCAGAGTCATGTGCCTTGTCACTGTCAGTGAAGCCGTCCACCATGACCAAGGGTTGTGCACATAAAAACAGTCTAACATGAGGGGTGGACTGGGCGTATCGCACGACCCACAATGCTGCCTTGAGATGACGCTCGCGGGGGCGCTGAGAGAACTGGGATAAGAAGTCCACAACAAATGCCACATCGGCGCACGTGGTGATGACAAGGTACATCAAGGAACGAATGACACGGAGGTAGTCGGTCACATTGACCATCTCCCCCAGCTTTGACAGCTCCAAGGATTTCAGCAGGAACTGGCCAATAGGTGTCACAAGAGTGGATGCCGTGGGGATTAATGTGAGGAGCGGGGCGAAGCGCTCCCCTAGGCTGCGCACATATGCGGCCTGGTGAATGTGCAAGGTGTGACGTCCATGGTCACGCTCCAACTCCATGCCCAGAAAGACACGAGCTGGTCCAAGATCCTTCATCTTGTATGCTGACTAAAGCAAGGCTTTAGCAGTCGTAACAGATGCAACGTCAGGAGAGGCAATGAGGAGATTGTCCACATAGACAAGAATAGCAACAAGTGGCTTGGTCGGTGCACTAAGGAACAACACTGGATCCACTGCGCTCCTTCTATATCCCCCTTCTCAAGGGTGGCTATGATCTCTTGGTTCCAATAGTGCGATGATTGTTTCAGGCCATAGACTGCCTTTCGCAAAAGCCACACTCTGTTTGTTTCATTTGAGCAGCCAAGCGGCTGTACCATATAGATCTCGTCATCCAGCCTGCCATGAAGGAAGGCATTGTTGACATCCATTTGCTCAAGCTCCCAATCATGCTGAGCGACAAGGCTAAGAAGAGCCCTGGCTATGGTGTAGCGGCCGACTGGGTCAAAGGTCTTGTCAAAGTCAACACCAGGGATCTACGAGAACCCTTTTGCAGTGAGGCAAGCCTTGTCCCATTCAACTGTGTTGTCAGGGTTGAGCTTGCGATGGTGCACCCACTTGGCGACAACTGCTTTGCGACCTGGTGGAAGGTCAACGAGCTCGTACACACCGTGCTCTGATAGTGCGTCGAGCTTGGCCTTCATGGCCTCTCCCACAGGGAAAAGTCGGAGGCCATGCGGGTTGTGTACATAGTCAATGGTTAGGGAGGAAGGGGAGAGAGACCAACAGTGGCAAAGCACGAGGCAACATCCTCAGTTACAGATGAGGATTGAGCTGAGTGAAGCTCTTATTCAATGAGGGAATAGCCAAGTGCTATGCTGGGATGCATGACAGAGGCCGCTACAGTCAGTGCAGAGGTAGCAAGACCAAGAGCACGAAGACCAGGGTCGCCAGAGACCACAGGGTCAGACTGAGATGGTAGTGTCCGGAGACGCCCACCTCGAGTGTAAGGTGAGACAGGTGGGATTGACGGGACAGGTGCTACAAGAAAGGGATAACATGGACGAGACTGCGTGGAATGGGTAAGAGAGTCAGCGAGATGATGGGAATCTGAGAGGACAAGAGGAGGTGTGGACGTGGTGCCAGGTGTAGGAGCAGAGGGCTCAGAAGAGACTGCGTCAGAGGAGAGAGAGGATAGCATGGGTGACGGTGAGTCCAGAGGAGCAATGGAGATCGAGGAAGAGGAGTTCAAGGGAGAACTCGTCTCCTCTGCCGCAGTGAGAGGTGGTGTGGAGGGATGCCTAGAGGGGAGAACAGGAGGCCCAGAGGGCAGAGAACCAATCCCATCCTGAGAGGGTGGAGAGAGGAACACGGTGAAGCGGGGAGTGTCGTGCTCAAACAGGTGTTCAAAGAAGAGAGCGTCACGAGACTCAACCACACGACACTGGGAGGGATCCTAAAACCACCAAGCTTTGGAGAATAGGGAGACACCAAGGAAGATACATAGACGACCACGGGGAGACAGTTTACCATCTCGTTGGTCCGTTGGGACCCACACGGAGGCAAGACACCCCTAGACACGGGCAAGACGAAGATCAACTCGCTGGTCCGTCCAGCATGCAAAGGGGTTGACAGAGTGGGGAAGGGGGCCATGAGGGATACAATTCCATACCTATGTAGGACATGGCTTCAAAAGCAAAGAGAGGAGACTGCCCAGAGGCAGAGATCAGGGAGCAAATACCATGAGCCAGGTTGCGGTTCCAACGCTTGGATACATCGTTTTGTTGTGGGATGTAGAGGGTAGAGGATTCAAGCCGAACACCACGCAACTCAAGAAAGCAGGAGGTGGGACCAAAGAACTCACCACCACAGTTGCTGCAAAACACTCACAAGGGCTACAGACAGGCACGCTCAGCCTGCGGAAGCCAGGACTCACGTACATCGGTGACATCAATTTTGTGGCGAAGGGCAAGAACCCAGCGGTAGCGAGAGTAGTCATCAGTCAGACATAGGACGTAACGGCCGAGACCGCCAAGGAATTCCTTTGACAAGGGACCCATGACGTCAGCATGGACGAGATCAAGAGGGTGTGAGGAAGTGGCTTCAGCGGTGGATAATGGGGAACAATTCATGTTGCCGTTGGCACAGTCAAGACAGGAGGACGTGCAGGGAGGAGCAAAAGTGGCAGTGTCAAGGCCGTGGGCGGGCCGAAGGCAAAGGAGGCACTGGATGGCTGTAGTGTGAATGTGACAGAGGCAACAATGCAAGAGATCAGCATGCTCAGCAGACAACGATGGAGCAACATGAACAAGAGCTGATGCAGGGGAAGATGAGGGCAACGTGAGCGATACACAAAACAGATGGTCACAGCACACACCACAAAGAACAACACGGCCAGATGAGCGAAGAGAGATGGAGGCAAGGCCATGGCTACAAGAGAAGTCTATGTCCTGATCGTCAAGGTTGGTCACGGAGAAAAGACTGACTTCAAGGTCAGGCACATACAGCACGTCTGGCGAGTAGACAATGCCACAAGAACCAACAAAACGGATGACACCAACACATTGAACAGGAAGAAGTTGGCTGGAGCCAGTGCGCACAGAACGAACGGACTGAACAGGTCCGAGGGACACAAAGCAAGAACAACAGGAAGTCATGTGATGCGTAGCCTTGGAGTCAATGATCCAGCGACCAGGAGACGCGCGAGTGGACGGGAGGACAAGACAGATACCAACGGTACCACGGGCAAAGAGGGAGGACAAACCACCGAGACGAGTGGGGAACGTATGAGACTTCTAGTCCTCAATCCAAGCATGATCATCAGGAAAGTTCCCCTGAACACCACCAGAGGAAGCACCACGGAGAGTGACCTCTGACTCAAAGGGACACATGTTGTAACAAGGTGCCCTATTTTTTTGGCATGCCCGGGGCTCGTCCGCCTTTTCAGGGGTATGCGAGCAATTTCTCGCTTTCCCGGAAATTCAGCTCGTAGTTGTGCTCGCCTCCGCTCGACCGTGGCAGCCAGGGACGAGGAGGACGAGCGAGCGAGCGAGTGTGTCCCTCATGCCAGGGGCATCTTTTGCTCGCACCTCCGTGTGGCGTTCCGAACACGCCAAGCGAGGGTGGCTTGCACCCTCTCGACGAGTAGCGTAACGGCAATGCTACCCGCCGAGGGGCAGTCTTGGCGGCGGTCCTCCGACGACGGACGCGGTCAACGACTGAAGTGAGATCGGTGACTACGATCGTGCAACGGTTGCAGTTCTCTGGTGGTGTGTACAATAGGGCGACCGTACCCACCACCGAGAGTCGTAGAAGACCAACGTGGTGGCTCGCCGAGAGAGAAGAATGACCGTTGATCTTGACGATCAACGGCCGGGGACTTATCGCCCAAGGCACTAGGTGCAAGTAGGGCACTGAGTTCAGGTGCAAGTAGGGCACCTAGTACAGGTGCAAGTAGCTTGTTTTAGCAAGCTAAGAAAGCACTAAGGCTGAGGCCTGGGCCAGCCAGCCAAACAGTTTAAATACCTTGTACTCTTTTCATTGTATTATCCTATCATTTTGAGTTCTGGCTTCCAGACTCCAAGTCTATTTTTCCGGTACGACTATGCTCTCCACACACCAAGACTAATTCTTTAGAGAGCACACTCTCATATCTGGTATCAGAGCTAGAGCCACGCATTGGGTGGAAGCGCTACCAAAGTTCTACAGACTTCAAGGAGCAAAGGTACGGAGTACGCCGGACAACGTCGAGGCTGATCGAGAGGGAGATTGCTGGACCAGACTTCGAAGCCAACGGATGAGCCAACCTCTGGAAAACTTTTCTAAATTTCCAGAGCGTCCACACGGCCTACCGTGCACGCGCGGGAGACGACGGGTGACTCCTACGTACTTCGAAGACATCATTTTGTCATCCCGGACTGCCGAATTGCTGATGGAAAAACTTCAACTACTGCCAAACCGCTGCCATTTCTTTTGGAGGATCTCTTACAGCCAAAATCAGCTAGAGTCATGGAGAAGGCCTTGAAGCAGATTGTAAAGCAGCTGGGAGCCCTCAAGTTTGAGAACGAGCGGCTCAATTGGCAAATGGCTGACCTGCAGGACAGGACTGACGCTGGACAGGTTCAGGCGGCCTGATCAAGGAGTCCGCCGCGACCAAAGCCAAAGGCTCCGGAAGCGTTCAATCCCTCAGTCAAGGGTGCAAGCGTACAGACCTGGTTGTTCGTGATGAACAGCTACTTTGGAGCTCTGGGTCACCCTCTAGAGGATGATGCTATGCGTGTGTCATTCGCGGTGGCACTGCTATGCGGAGCAGCATTGGAGTGGTGGAGGCAGCTGAATATGATGGCCACTCAAGGTGGAGGTGGGACCGCAACTGTGCAACATGCCGTGTTGTGGAAGCCAGGCGCGAGGCAAGCTATAGCTCGCGTGGCAACAACGTGGGAGCAGCTTGAGTAAGCCATAAGAGATCAGTTTGATCTCCTAAATGCCTCCA
The DNA here is from genome assembly GCA_023375785.1 of Penium margaritaceum. Classification (NCBI taxonomy): domain Eukaryota; kingdom Viridiplantae; phylum Streptophyta; class Zygnematophyceae; order Desmidiales; family Peniaceae; genus Penium; species Penium margaritaceum. Next base: position 65,692 of record SZWC01001745.1, on the reverse strand, counting down.
CTGTCGCACGCAACAAGCTGAAGCAGCTGAAGCACATTGGCTTGGTGCAAGGGTACACACGTCGTTTCTTAGCGTTGTGATCGGAGATCGATGACATAAGCGAGTCGGAGATGGCAGACAAGTGTCAGGATGGCATCCATGTGGATGCGGTCCCGACGTTGGTCTGATAGAATCTATTGGTTCACGTCCACTGGTTTTGGGCGAATCTGAGACTGAGCGTGAGCTTTCTGGTCGCCTCACGCTATGTGAGTAGGAATTTAGAGACTGTCAGTTTGCAAAGGGAATAAGGTCGTCTTGTGTTAGTTGTTGAACATTGACATGTCACAACATTTATAGGACTAGTCATGAGCTCTTCAATGCACCAAACTGTGCACGATTCGGTCAAGCGTAGTCCAAGTTATGCTTTCCAAAGCGCAGGTCTCACCCACCACAGAAGCCTGACACCGCCACTCGCCGTGGCGCCTTCGTTCACGTGCGAAGCGCCTTTCCCAAGGCGCATATCCCATTGCACATGGTGTGGGGGTCCCCTGCACTGTTTCCACTCACCCTAGCCACTTTTGGGTCCTGTTTGGTGATGGGGTGTGACGAGGTTCGAAACCTGACGTGGACTTGCAGTCAGAATTTTGACGAAGTCCCCGGGTAACAAAACGTACTACTGAGTTTCGGACGTCGAGCCAGGATTTTGGCTAAGTCCCTCAGTAACAACCTACACTACTGGATCCGGTGGATGATCCGCCGGATCAGGTGGATCATCCACCGGACGCCTCGGCAGGCCTATCGGAGCAATTTCTCTAGATGGTAATTTTGTTACTCGGTCTGGTTGATTATCGACCGGAATTCGAGTCGCGGCCGGCTCCCAGAGCCGCTGCGCACACCCCAACTTTTGAAGACTATATCTCCCTCGATACTTGTCCGATTCTGGCGAAACAACTTCCACCGGATTCAACAACTCGTAAAGTTTATTTGCCCTAAATTTATTTGGGGCAATTCTCCATTTGAGGATCCGAGCAATCCTCGAGTCGCCAGATCCGTTGGAGCGGCGTTAACACTTTCTGGCAGCTCGTCAGCGCCTCCCGGTGCCGCACTTGGACATGCGGAGGGGCAATTTTTTTCAACATTCTCCCCCTTGCACCTGCCATGCCCGCTGCTCCTGCTTGCTCTATCTCATCTTCCGCTGCGCCCTCCAGCCCATCATAGCTGGTCATCCCAAGTCCGGCCACGCTCATCGCGTGCCGGTCCGCGGGTTGCGCCTTGGTCAAGCAATCTGCAAGCATGTTGTGCGTGCTGCAGTGCTGCAGCACCACTTGCCCTTTCTCGACCATGTCCCGTGCGTAGTGATAACACACATCGATGTGCTTCGTCCTCCTGTGCTGCGTCGGGTTGTTGGTCAGCGAGATGGAGCCGGTGTTGTCCTCTTGCACCACCGTAGGCTCCAGCTCTGGCACGCCCAGCTTCCCCAGCAACTTGCGGGGCCACACCGCCTCCTTGACCACCTCGGCCAGCGCGATGTACTCTGCTTCCAGTGTGCAGGTGGCAATGCAGTCCTGCTTCCTGCTGCACCACGAGACCGCTGGACCTGCGAGGAAGAACACGTATCCGGATGTGGACTTCTGCTTGTCCACATCGCCAGCGTAGTCTGCATCCGTGTAGCAGACCAGACGCAAGGGGTCCGCCCGCCCCTTGCCGTCGAACCTCAGGCACGAGTGCCGCGGCGCCTGCAGGTAGCGGAGGATGTGCTTGACCGCCTCCGAGTGTAGTAGGCCTGGATCGGCCACATACCTGCTCGCTTGGCCCACCGCGTAGGCCAGGTCCGGTCGAGTCGCCACCATGGCGTACATGAGGCTGCCCACCGCCGATTGGTAAGGCACCCCTGTCATATCCTCCCACTCTTCTTTTGTTTGCGGTGCCATTGCCGCACTTAGTTCACAGGTCGTGGAGACAGGACTGCACATTGGTTTGCAGTCCTCCATGCCGTAACGCTTCAGCACCTCGGCCGCGTATGTCGCCTGTCCAAGCTCAAGCGTACGCGCCCTCCGGTTTTGCGTAATGCTCACTCCAAGGTAGAACTCCAGCTCCCCCATGTCTGACATCTGGAACGTGCTGCTCAGCTGCTTTTTCAGCTGCTGTAGGCTCGGCAGGTCTGAAGAGCACAAGATCAGATCGTCCACGCACAGTGCGATGATCTGATGGAGATTCTTGCTACACCGCACCTTCACGCTATGATCCGCCTCCCAGCGCTTGAAGCCCAGTTGTGCCATGAAGCTGTCCATCTATTGACACCAGCATCGGGGCGATTGTTTTTCCCCGTACAAGGACTTCCGCAGCTTGCACACCTTGCCCTCCGGCACCTCCACCCCCTCTGGCACCTCCATGTAGATTTCCTTGTTGATGATGCCATTGAGGAAGGCCGTCTTTACGTCCATTTAGTGGAGCTCCATGTCCTTCGCGGCAGCCACTGTAAGGATCCCCCGGATGCTTGTGAACTTGGCGACGGGGGCGAACGTCTCATCATAGTGTTCGCCCTTACGCTGTGCGTACCCCTTTGCCACGAGCCGCGCCTTGTACTTGTCAACCACTCCTTCCTTCGTGAACTTGGTCTTGAAGACTCACTTGGAGCTGATGACCTTGGCATCTTTTGGCCTGTCAACCAGCTGCCACGTGTCGTTTTCAGCAATGGACGCCAACTCCGACTTGATGGCGGCGTCCCATTGCTCCCCCTCGGGCCGCGCAAGTGCCTCTTGCACGGTTGTTGGTTCCGTTGATGTAGCCAGCATACACCGCGTCATGCCGATCCACCGACCGGTGCCTACGTCGAAACACTTCCCTGCTCTCTCCTGCCTCCCGCTACGGCGCGACAGTCTTGGCGGCGTCTCGTCGCTCTGCTGCGATCCTTCCGACTCAGCCCGCTCCGGTGAATCATCGACCGGACGGCTCCCCGAGGATCCCTCCCGCTCTGGTGAACCATCAACTGGACGGGCGGTGCGTCCGGAGTATTTTTCTCCGACGCCCGACGCGAACTCCGCCGGGAGTGCGCGCTTCGGCACTCGCGGTGCCTCCTTCGACGGATCATTCTGCCGGATCTCCAGCCCAGGTGCATCGTCGTCGGAGTCCTCCACGTTGGCTGCTGCACCTGCTGCACAGCCGCGCTCCAATGCTGCATCATCGACCTCCGCATCCGCCGGCTCCTCCTCATAGTCAAGGAGCTGGAACCACTCCCCCTGTTTTGGAGTGTTCCCGACGCTCATGTCGTTGCTGATGCTGCTGAAGCTTTGCTTCTCGTCGAACTCGACGTCACGGCTGCGGATGATTTCTTGCGCGCGTGGGTCCCAGAGCCAAATTGCCTTTTGCGCACTCTCGTAGCCGCGGAACATGCACGACTTTGCCCGCGGTTCCAGCTTGCTGTCATGTCGTTGCGCCGCCTGCACCATCACGTGCGCCTTGCACCCAAACACCTTCAGGTGCGCCACGTTTGGCTTGCGCCCGCTCCAAACCTCCTGCGGCGTCTTCCAGCCGCCCTTGCCCTTCAGCACCGCTGTTGGGGTGAGGTTGATGGTGTAGCTCGCTGTACGTACAGGCTCTGCCCAGAACCATCTCGGCAACCCCGCATCCACAAGCATGGTCGGCACCATGTTGAGCAGCGTGTGGTTCGCCCGCTCCGCCACTCCGTTGGATTGTGGCGAGTACGGCGTAGTGGGTTCCTACTTGATGCCCTACTGCTTCATCCACCCGTTGCAGCCCACGTACTCTCTGCCATTGTCGCTGCGTAGTGCTCTGACCTTCCGACCAGTCTGCCTCTCTACCGCTGCAACGTACTCCTTTAGTCGGTCCAGGACCTCGCCTTTCCTTTTCATGAAGTAAACATAGAGATTTTTGCTACAGTCGTCAATGAAGGTGACGAAGTATCTCAAGCCGTTATTTGAGGACGTTTTGAACGGTCCATACACGTCGCTGTACACGACCTCCAATAGGTCCTTTGCGCGAGCCTTGTTCTCGTTGAACGGCTTGCGCCGCGCCTTTCCCAAAATGCAAGGCTCGCACTTTTTGTGCGCTACTACGTCTGCTGCCGCGTCGTCACCGTTGATGACGAGGCCACGCACCATGTCGCGCTTTGCCATCTCCTTAACGGTTGTAGGCGCCGAATGCTCCAACCGTCAGTGCCAGAGCTCCAGATCAGTGCTTCCTCCCTTGGCCATGTTGACAACGCGCTTATGCAAATCTGCTGCGTTGGATGCCGCGGGGACCACCTTTGTCTCCACGATGTAGAGACCGCCCTCGCGCTTTGCCTCCAGCACGACCTCGCCGTCGCCGTCGATGCACACCACTGTGCCTTTCCTATGGAAGAGCACCTCATATCCCTTGTCCGTCAAGCGGCTAACACTCAGGATGTCAGCCAGGCCGGGGACGTGCTGCACATCACAGATTGTGTACAGCTCCTTCTTATCGCCCACCACAACTTCCACCTCCACGTCACCTTGGCCGGCCGCCGGCTCGACTTTATCGTTCGCGACCATCATTGACTTGGAGGACTTCTCGTAGGTGATGAACCCCACCTTCTCGACTTGGGTGTGCTCCTCGGCCCCGGAATCCAGGCACTGCCTGTTGGCCTTCTTGAGGAAGTGGTTCTTGTTGCCGTTGAGGAGCGACCTGCCCTTGCTGTTTTTGCCGCCGGTCTTCGCCTCCTCCGGGCACTCACGGGCCCAATGGCCCTCTTTGCCGCAATTGCGGCACGCACCTTTCTTGGCGCCCTTCTTGCCGCCGCCCTTTCCGCCACTTCCTCGGCCCCCGCTTCCGCCACCCCGTGTTTTGGTGACAAGGGCCGATGAGGAAGACGAGGACTCCCCGCAGCTCCGTCACTGTGCCTCATTGCGGATCTACTCTGCGACCGCACCATAGGTGAGCTTGTCCTCCGACCATCCTCCAAGGACACTGATGAGTGGGTCCCAACTGTCAGGTAGGACCATGAGGAGAGCCATCGCCTGCAGCTGCGTGTCGATCTTCCATCCCACGTCATTGCATTGCAAGGCGAGTGACTCGATCTGCTGCATGGCGGAGATGACATCATCTCCCTCCTCGATTCTCACCGTAAGGAGTCGCTTCATTGCGAAGATTTTGTTCGCCAGCGACTTGGATTGGTGGATGGCGTAGAGATTTTGCCAAGATTTAGCTGCTAGCTTGGAGCCTTGGACGGAATCCCACTGCGACTCGGCCGTCCCAGACACCAGGAGCATGAGCGCCTCCGTGTTCTTCTTTTGTAAGGCCTATTTCTCCGCGTCCGTGGCAATCGCCTCTGTGAACACCTCCTTTCCCAACATGACATCCAGCAGCCCCTTATGCGAGAGATGCACTTCAAACTGCCACCTCCATAGCCTGAAGCCCGGGCCGCCCGCATGTTTCTGAACGGCTGCGTCTCCTTCTGCCCCATGTGCGTAGCTGCTACTTCGACGAGTTCTCAGAGCTTCATGGCGACGTCCAAGATGACAATCCCGTGCGCTGCGGAAGACGTGAACGTTGGAGGGTATCAGACCAGTGGGCCCATAACCCTTTGTCAAGATGGCATCCGCGTGGATGCGGTCCCGACGTTGGTTTGATAGAATCTATTGGTTCACGTCTACTGGTTTTGGGCTAATCTGAGACTGAGCGTGAGCTTTCAGGTCGCCTCACGCTATGTGAGTAGGAATTTAGAGATTGTCAGTTTGCAAAGGGAATAACATCGTTTTGCGTTAGTTGTTGAACATGGACATGATCACAACATTTATAGGGCTAGTCATGAGGTCTCCAACGCACCAAACTGTGCGCGATTCGGTCAAGCGTAGCCCAAGTTATGCTTGCCGAAGCGCAAGTCTCACCCACCACAGAAGCCTGACGCCGCCACTCGTCGTGGCGCCTTCGTTCACGTGTGAAGCGCCTTTCCCAAGGCGCATATCCCATTGCACATGGTGTGGGGGTCCCCTGCACTGTTTCCACACACCTACCCACTTTTCGGTTGTGTTTGGTGATGGGGTGTGACGAGGTTCGAAACCTGACGTGGACCTGTAGTTAGAATTTTGTCCCAAGGTAACAAAACGTACTACTGAGTTTCGGACGTCGAGCCAGGTTTTTGGCTAAGTCACTCAGTAACAACCTGCACTACTGGATCTGGTGGATGATCCGCCGGATCAGGTGGATCATCCACCGGACGCCTCGGCAGGCCTATTGGAGCAATTTCTCCAGATGGTAGTTTTGTTACTCGGTCCGGTCGATTATCGACCGGATTTCGAGTCACAGCCGGCTCCAAGAGCCGCTGCGTACACCCCAACTTTGGAAGACCATATCTCCCTCGATACTTGTCCGATTCCAGCAAAACAACTTCCACCGGATTCAGCGACTTGTCAAATTTATGGGGAAATCCTCCATTTTAGGATCAGAGCAATCCTCGAGTTGCCAGATCTGCCGGAGCGGCGTTAACACTTTCTGGCAGCTCGTCAGCGCCTCCCGGCGCCGCACTTGGGCATGCGGAGGGGCAATTTTTTTCAACAACAAGTACCATGACGGCTTGAAGGTAGAAATTCAGTGCACGCTGGCACTCAGTAGAATTACAAATTTCCAGGAGATGGTGGCCATTGTTGAGTGCGATGACGCGCTACGCTATCATTGAGGGGGTTTCCGTGAGAAACAGGAAAATTTCAAGCGTCGAACACTGTGCAAAGAAAATGATCCCATGGAAATCGACGCAGTGCAAGGATGCCACAAGCAGAGCAAGCCGTGTGGTGGGAACTGTTGGATCTACGGGAAGCCTAGGCACCACAAGAAGGACTGCAGGAAGAAGGAGCAGGGAAGCGGCAACCAGTAGTGAGTGGCGGGCGGCCAACTGCTGGGAAAGCTTCGTCCGCATCAGCAAACACCAACCCCAAAAGTCCTTCGACAACTAGGGAGCTGCAGAGTATATTACTGTGGAGCAAAGGAAGCAAGAGCGTTCCGGGAATCCTCCTGAAATTCAAAATCTTATCGGCAGCGGACAGCGAGGGGCGCTTGACTCGCTTGCAGATTACAACATTGCTGAATTGCGGCACGTCGCACTCATTCTTTAGCGATGAGCTTGCAAAGAGGTTGGGGCTTGCACGGCTACCTGGGAAGCCAACTACGGCCAAGTTGGTGTAAGGGGAGCTCGAGTACAGACTGCCTCTGAAGCCTTTGAGGATCTGTCCTGGCAAGCTATCATGCGAGGTGAACTTTCGCACGTGCCCGATGGACACCTACGATGCCATTTTGGGGCGTGACTGGCTGCACCGGCGGAATCCTGCTATGGATTAGGTGCGCAGCCAGGTGAAAGTGAAGTAATGCAGGGAGCAAATTGTATTGCCGTTGTGGGAAGAGGTGAAGGAATCCAAGGCAGGCAAGGTGCCGTAGTTGAGTTACGTGCAGCTGAAGTACTGTCAGCGCAAGGGGGACCAAGTGTACCTTGTGTGGGTGTGACAACAGGCAGCAGCTGAAGGGGTGGAAGTGCTGGCAGTTGAGGCAAAGCATCAAGAGGGAGAGTAGCAAAAAACACCAGTGGTAGAGCCGTCGGAAGGCGTCAAGGGAGTGTTGGACAGCTACAGTGACGTGTTTCCTGCTAAGCTGCCAAAGGATGTGGAGAAGACAACGTTTCACGCACGCACCAAAGTGCGTGCGTGACATCTAGGTCTTCCTGGGGTTTTTCAACTACTACTGGAAATTCATTCGGGGGTACGCAGAGAAGGGTGCGCCGTTGACTCAGTTTCTAAGGAAGGATCACCAGTGAGAATGGGACATGAAGGAGCAGACGAGCTTCGAGGGGCTTAAGGCTGCAATGTGTGATGCTCCGGTTCTGGTGCATCCCAATTCATCCAAGGAGTACGTGATGGCGACGGACGCAAGCGACTATGCCATTGGGGCAGTGCTTTTTCAGGATCACGGAAAGGGGCCACAGCCGATTGCGCACACGTCTCGCAAGCTACGAGGGACGGAGTTGAACTACAAAATCCATGAGAAGGAGATGCTGGTGGTGATCCATGCATTCAAGCACTGGAGGTGCTACCTTGAGTCGCGATGCTGCGTGGTCTTCTCGGATCAATACGCCCTGAAGTACCTGAAGATGCAGCCGAACCTCTGTCGCCGACAGACTTGCTGGATGGAATTCTTGGAATGAAGTTTTAACTACGAGATCCAGTACAAGCCTATGAAGGTGAACCCAGCAGATCCTCTGTCGCGGAGGCTGGACTTGAGCCGCAATACCATCTCAGTGCTGATGGGATCTCCAAGTATGCATATCTTGTTCAAGCATGGCTACGGCATGGATAACGAGCTCACGGTTGGTACGCTGAAAGACACCACATGGGATGGAGTGTATTGGCAAAGTGGGCGGGAGCAGAGAATTGTCGTGCCGGACTATGCGCCATTGAAGCAGTTGTTGCTGGAGGAGGCACATGACACCCATTACTCGGGTCACTTTGGCTTTGACAAGACACTCAAATCAATACTGGCGGTCGTCAATGACATCTGATTGCAAGAGGTTTGTGAGCAGTTGCGATGTGTGTCAACGCATCAAGGCACGGAGAACCAAGCCACCTTGGGAGCTGCAACCATTGCCTGTACCATAGAGGACATGGACAGACATCTCGCTTGACTTCATTGGCGGGTTGCCTGTGATGTAGCAAGGCAACAACACGGTGTTGGTGGTGGTGGACCAGTTTTCCGAGATGGCAGATTGCATCGCGTGTCTTAAGGGTATCACAGCCGCCGGAATAGCTCAACTCCTCCTCAGTTATGTCATCAAGATGCATGGAGTGCCGCAGTTGGTGGTCTCAGATCGCGATCCATGCTTCACTTCGCGATTATAGAGAGATCTCATGGAGAAGCTACACATGTGGGTGCAATTGACCACGTCATACCACCCACAGAGTGATGGGCAGACGGAGCGCAAAAACCAGACTTTGGAGCAATTTTTGCATAGCATGGTGCCACCGGATGGAGAGGGTTGGGAGGAGAAGCTCGGAGTGGCAGAGTTTTCCCACAGCTCAGCGGTGTCAGCATCAATAGGAAAGTCACTATTTGTGGTGGTCTATGGCTACCAGCCACTGACCCCAGCCGCCCTTGCTATGGCAACATCTCTTCTGGCTGTGCAGAAGATTGCAGATGGGTTTGCCACTACTTGGGACGTGGTGCGGCAACGGTTGTTGAAGGCATAGAAGCAGCAGAAGTGGCAGGCTGATAAGCATCGCTCTGCGGAGGAGTTCCAAACAGGAGATCAGGTAATGTTGAACTCTGCTAACCTACAGTTGATTGGAGTTGGGAGTCCCAAGCTAAAGCAGCGATGGGTGGGTCCGTTCCACATTCTGGAGAAGCGGTGGGCTGCATCATACAAGCTGGAGCTGCCAGCTCACTACACCATCTATCCGGTGTTCCACATCTCCCTGCTTTGTGCCTATCGCGACCCCAACACCTTCTTCCACGGTCGTAGGATAGCTCTACCTCCCACTGTCCAGGTTGAAGGAAGTGAGCAGTTTGAGGTGGAGAATATTCTGGCGGACCGCCAGAGGGGACCCCGGCGTGAGTTTCTGGTGCAGTGAAAGGGGTACCCGGCGGAGCACAACTCTTGGGAGCTAGAGGCCAACTTCCATGTCTGGGGTACGAACACTGTCCTCCAGGAGTATCTCAGGTGCGCCGGGACGTCGCGCCTTTGACGGGAGGGGGGGGGTGAATGTAACGAGGTGCCCTATTTTTTTGGCATGCTCGGGGCTCGTCTCGTTTTTGGGGGCATACGAGCAATTCCTCGCTTTTCTGGGAATTCAGCTCGCGGATGTGCTTGCCTCCGCTCGACCGTGGCAGCCAGGGACGAGGAGGACGAGCGAGCGAGCGAGCAAGCAAGCGAGCGTGTCCCACGCCAAGGGCGTGTTTTGCTCGCACCTCCACGTGGCATTATGAACATGCCACGTGAGGGTGGCTTGCACCCTCTTGGCGAGTAGCGTAACGGCAACGCTATCCACCGAGGGGCAGTCTCGACGGTGGACCTCCGACGACGGACGCGATCAACGGCTGTAGTAAAACCGGTGACTGCGACCGTGTGACGGTCGCAGTTCTCCAGTGGCGTGTACAACAGAACGACCGCACCCACCGTCAAGAGCCGTACGAGGCCAACGTGGCGGCTTGCAGAGAGAGAAGAATGAAGATCGATCGTCGATCGTCGATCTCGACGATCGACGACCGGGGACTTCTCGCACAAGGCACTAGGTGCAAGTAGGGCACTGAGTTCAGGTGCAAGTAGGGCACCTAGTACAGGTGCAAGTAGCTTGCTTTAGCAAGCTAGGAAAGCATTAGGTTGAGGCCTGGGCCAGCCAGCCGAACAGTATGAATACCTTGTACTCTGTTCATTGTATTTATTCTATCATTTCCAGTTCTGGCTTCCAGACTTCTCCAAGTCTATTTTTCCGCTGCGACTATGCTCTCCACACACCAAGACTAATTCTTCAAAGAGCACACTCTCACACACGTGACTGGCCACTCACACTCTTACCTCCCTGAGAGTGAAGATGAAGCAGCTCCGCCAGCCGACGCTCAAGTGTGCACTCCTTGTCACGACAATCAGAGGAGCACTCCGAGGAGCGATCTGACGACCAGTCGGAGAAGTGCCCATCATAGAAAACCCAATGAGGCACTGAGTAGTGAGGAGGCGAGGGGCCATAGGAAGGAGGGCCAGATGGTGGAGGAATCCAACCCCAAGGGCTGGGCACTGACGGTTTGGCTGGAGAGGAGCAAGCATGGTGAAGAGAGTGGAGGCAGAGGAAGAGGATGAGGAAGATGCTACAGTCACGACAGCAGCAGCAGAGGAGGAGGTGTCACCTGTGCAGGCCGAGTGAGCGCGCATAAAGGATGCAAGACGTGCATCGTCGCGGGGGGCCGGGCATTTGGGCGTAGAGTGGCCAGTGGTACCACAGTTCTAGTAGGTGACGTCGGGAGTAGTCGCGGCCGAGTTCTTGCCACCACGACCACCCCCATGACCACCACCACAACCGGAACCACCACTACCCCCCCGAGAAATAGCTTGAGTGGAGTGCGTTGCAGCCTGAGAAGAGGAGGAAATGGAAGTTGCTGCGGTAGAGGAGGAGGGAGAGGCAGTAGTGACTACAGCGAGTGAAAAACGATGCATGGACTTGTTCTGCAAGGTGTTCCACGAGTCGGTGAGATGCAAGGAAGCAAAATCAAAGAGGGCGCCCATCCCAGGTGGTGAATCAACAGGCATAGGCACGGAAGCAAGGCCCTCAAACTCTACCTGAGAGACGTGCAGATACTTGTCAAAAAGCTCAGGAATGAGGCCAGCAACGATGGAGAGGCAGGAGGAGAGTGGACCGGGAGCTGCCCTGCCAAGGTCCCGCAGCAGGCGCAGACTGCGCGCCCAATACTTGTCAACCGTCTTGTCCGTCCGCATTTGTAAGGTGTTGAACTGGACAGTGAGGGCACTCTGGGCAGCATGCCTAGTCACTATTTTGCGGCGGCGCATGAGAGCATAGGCGTCAATGGGGTCAGCGAGGATGCCGCGGGAAGGGTCTGCGTTGTACGTACCAATTTCATCAAGGAGATTCTCGGGTCCTACATTGATGAGTGCCGGTGTTGCGCGAGCAGCCTCCGCGAGCTGAGGCATAGACAGGGGCTTGGCTGGGGAGTAATGCTCCCAAAGTTGCTCACCTTGCGTCCATGCACTGAAGGGCGTTTCCAAGGATGTGAAGGTGAGTTTGGATGTAAACTATGGTGGTGGCATCTCGAAGCCTTTCTGCTGAGTTGGGAGAAGAGCACGGGTGAAGGCTGCTGTTGAGAGAGCGGGTGATAAGGACTTGGCAACCCCACCACCGGGAGGAGCTGATGAATTGACCGAGCCTGACTCAGGAGAAGGGAGGACTGCAGCAAGGCCTTGTCCGCAATGGTGCGGACACGCTCAATGACTAATGTGGCCACTGTGGCCGCTAGCTCGTGCTGTGCTTCCCGTCCCTGATGAAGCTCATGTTCAGCTTTGCGACGCTCTGCATGTGCCTCACTAAGAGTAGCCTGGAGGGCATATATAGTCTCCTCCGGCCGAGGCATGACGAGGGATACAATGACGAATGCAGACAGAATTTGGGGTGTGGAGAAGTGTGAGAGAGTGTAATGATATACCGTGGGATGCAATACAATGCTCACCGAGCTGGTGACGTGGAAGAAGAGTGAAGAGCGGCGGGACCATAGCTGCAGCCAAGGAGAACAAGACCGCCACCCACCCTGCAACTGCCACGGTGAGGCACCGAAGCCCCGTAGCCATGGCTCCGGCAACTTCAGCTGAAGCTGATGCAACAAGAACGCCGGTGGTGATGTGTGGTGTGCTGTCGAGGGGAGTACCAGAAGGAGTCAGCATTGTTGCGGCGGTGGATGCCCGAATAGATCCAACAGCACTGGACGTGGCATTTGCTATAGTGGAGGCTGTTGTTGCGATAGAGGCTGCTGCTGTTGTGATCTGTGTGGCAATGTTTGCAACAGTACCTGCAAGTAGAGTGAGAGAGGCTGCCGTACGTGCGTAGGCCTCAGCTACACGGCCAACAGCCGTTTGTGTCGGCGCACGACAGGCTCTCGCCGTGGTGGCAAAAGTGCCTGGAGCACCCCCAGCCGCGTCAAGGATGGCACCTGCTAGCCCAATAGAATTGGTGTGGACGGGAAGAACAGAGATCACACCGAGTACCTCGGGTTCCGTCAATGTCTCCGTGGATCCTGTTGTTGTAGGAGACGGGGTAGAAGTAGGAGCAGATGTAGGATCGGTTGGCTGAGAGCTACGAGGAGGGTGCATTCTTGGTGGTAGTGGTGGTGAAGGTGGAAGATTGTCCGACGTGTAGACTTGCCGATCGATCTCCTCTCGCTCGCGCTCAACAGTTGCGTTAGTGTCCTCTTGCCAGTAGGAATGGTCCAGCATACGCACCCACAACGGGGTGTCGTCGTCGTCATTGGGTGCCATCGTGAGAGAGCGTTACGACTGCTAGCGCAGCCAAGAGAGACGCACGGAGAGCACCGCTCCTAGAGACGGGGCTCGAGTGTGGTAAAGCAGTAGGATGTAGCAGAAAGAGACTGCGTGTGGTGTAGGGACACAGGGTGCTGCTGTGAGAGGTGGGCAAGATAGAGAAACAGGGTGGAGGGTGACGAAGATTGACGTTCACACCAAGGTCCTCGGACGAGGGAACCATATCTCTGCCCTTTGATAAGGGCCATACCGAGGGGTTGGTAGAGTGGGCCCTGCCATTGAGACTGCCGTTGAGATGTAGCCACCGTAGAGATGCGGCAACTGGAGCATCGGCAACGCAACTGCTGCTACGATCGACGGCTGTGGCAAGAGTGCCAAGTTCAAGTGAGTGCGGAGCGGTACACGGGCCGCAGGATCATGCCATGATAGGGGCACGCGTCACACGCCAGTGGACAGACACTCGAGCCTCGAGGCCCCGAAAGAGGTGGGAGCACGCACGATGACAGTGGAGACAATGATCGGGACATAACTGTGTACGCAAGGCGAGCCTGGACAGATGCAGCGGTGGCGAGAGCACCACACACCAATAGAGGGATGGGACGCGCCGAAGAGACGGCAGGCACGCTGAGAAGGAGCGATATTTAGAGCATCGCGTGGGTTGCCGAGAAGTCCTCGGCGTCCCACTCACAGGTCCGGGATGGATGTGTCGTAGGGGGCTACTCCTGTCGCCCCCTGGGTAGTAATTGGGTACTTTCCTAAACGTGTTTAGTGAGGCGAGGCGGGCAAGAGCAACGAAGCGTTAGACACGCCATGGAAGCGGCCAATCCTTGCCTTAGAAAAACTTTGCAAGCAACCGAGACAAAGGTGAGTGGGGGGAGCGAGCGAGGTAGAAACCGGTAGGAACGCACCCACACGGAGCACCACACTCGGGTGGGCAAGTGCTGCCACCTGGGGGTCGAGCCTGACCACTTGGAATATTCGTAGGGCAACTACTCACCAGTGCTCGGCTGAAACCGACATGGTGGCCCTCTGAGGAACAGTACCCGAGAAACATGCAGCTCCCCCAGAGCACTCAAGGTAAGAGAAGCATAATGGAGGGCACGGCAGTGAGAATGTACGAACCCTACCATCGACCACAAAAAAAATCACGGTATGTTCTTACACTCAACGTGGGTATATGGATAATCCATCAGCATCGGTCGTGACGAGTGGAAGCCACACAAACCTGTTGTGATGTTGTCAGTCATACACAGTTGTACAGTTGGTTGTGACCACTCGGCCGTGTCCATGCTCGTGCAGATCCTTGAGGCGGACCCAGCTGGAGACAGAGTTCCCTGAGGTGATGCTCCACCCGCTGGAGGCAGCCTGGCAGCCTACCCAGTGTACTAGAGGGCTCCCACAGCCCACGGACCACGTTTGGAGGTCTTCAGGATTTTCTCGGTCGACAGCCCTGCCAGGCTGATTTACATGTTTGTTTTCTTACACTCTCCGGCTGTTCCCGGACGTAGGCGTGTGACCAGTCGTTGTGTCTGTCTTTT
>SZWC01001745.1:27747-45567 GCA_023375785.1 Penium margaritaceum | reverse complement strand
ACAACCAGAGTGCTCTCGCGATCGCTGAGAACTCTGGTGTGTTCCACGCACGCACGAAGCACATCGCTGTCGAGTATCATTTCGTGCGCGATCTGGTGGAGCGGCAGTTGATCTCCATCGTCTGGGTGGGCACAGACTTGCAGCGCGCTGACTTCCTGACCAAGGCACTGGCACGTGGGAAGTTCCTCGGGGCTGTTCGTTCCGTCGGATTGCGACCCCTGTCCGAGAGTGGGTGATTGTCCGGGTCCCTGTTGAGCACTCTGTGTTGCACCGGCACGCGTTCTGCACGTGTATGGACATGCGTACCATCGGGTCATGGGGGAGTGTTGTGATGTTGTCAGTCATACACAGTTGTACAGTTGGTTGTGACCACTCGGCCGTGTCCATGCTCGTGCAGATCCTTGAGGCGGACCCAGCTGGAGACAGAGTTCCCTGAGGTGATGCTCCACCCGCTGGAGGCAGCCTGGCAGCCTACCCAGTGTACCAGAGGGCTCCCACAGCCCACGGACTACGTTTGGAGGTCTTCAGGATTTTCTCGGTGGACAGCCCTGCCAGGTTGATTTACATGTTTGTTTTCTTACACTCTCCGGTTGTTCCCGGACGTAGGCGTGTGACCAGTCGTTGTGTCTGTCTTTTCGTTGTGCATCCGTAGGATCAGACGGCGCCCCGTTTGGACGCTTGTGCGCAGAATTATGGCCAAAACAGTGGTTTTGGGCTGGTTCAGGTTTGACAGGCACCGCCGTGTGCGCCACCCGCCGTGAGCCACGGCGGCTATTTATGCTGTGGACCTGTCATTTGTTATTTCTCTCTGCATTAACTTCAGTTGAAGCTTGAGATACAAGTGCACGTGTCTCTCCCTACCCTTGTTGTCCCTTGCATGACCTGTGTGTCAACCAGCCAGACTCGTGCTCTCAGGCTAGCAAGCAGAAAGGCTAGGAAGCTTCCTGGAATCTTCTCAAAACCAACAGCTGGAGTGACATTGGCGCTGATGTCACCGCTCACGTGGCGTCGGCTCACAAGGAAACCGTCCAGAATCACTCACAGAGTGCATTAAGATTGCCTAATGCACAGGCCTGCATATCCAGATTTATTGTTGACAGTAGGATAGCCCAGGTGCTACTGTCCAGGATGCATGTTGCTGACAGTCATAGATGAAAAGATCAGTGGAGGGTCAGGCTCGAGATTGGGCAAATGGGAAAACCCACGATCGCAGGTGGGCTCGCTCCCACCCGATCGAAGGGAGCGAGCTCTTGCTCCCTTCGTCTCCTCTCTCTCGTCACTTCGCGTGTGTTCTCTTATGCTCGTCACTGAACAAGTCAAGCATCCATGGCGTTTGGTGTCTAGTGTACTTAACCGTCCTCCCTACTTCCCTCGCTCTGCTCCTCACTAGGATCCTTCATCCGCAGGACGGTGTTTTCATGTCATCTTCCTTCAGACATCACTGTTCTCCACAGCTTGTAGCTATAGTAGTTTTCACGTGTTGGACATGACACTGGTAAGAGGTAGCTAGCATACACATTGGGTTTTCTGGGAGATTTGTGGATGTGCAGTCACTCCCCCTCCGGCCTTCTCTAACCCCCCAACCCTACTTTTCCCTGCAATACAAACACTCGATTGACCCTCTTGCAAGGTATGTAAAGAGTTTCCAGCCTTTACGCATGCAAACAAATGCTAGTCTACTCTGTTCACCCATGGGGTTTTAATTGACCTGTGATTACCCCAATGACAGAATAGCGGCACTACTTTGTTGCAGCATTGCCTGAGTGTTACTAACCAGTTCATCCTGAAGGTATGTGCTGAAGTTGTATATCTGCTGGTTACTTACCTGATTAAACCACTACAAGCCCTGAAATGTTCACAATTATCTTCATTATGCAGTTTGAGAGATCAACTTCCCATTTGCAGAAGCTTCCTGCCATGTTCTTTCCCCCATGCTTTGCATTGGAAAGGCATGAACAAAAGGAGATGGTGGCACTTTTACCCCCCTCACCCAGAGCTCCAGTTTCATCGCAGGCTTTTGGTAGCCTCTTCAGTCACTAAAGACTAATGGTGCCAGCAGGTCAAGGAGTTCTGACAGAGTCTTCAGACTTTAGCTCTGTTGAAGTCCTTGTCGGTGGAAGGCCATGCTTGCACCACCATACACAACAGGAGGTGAAGACCCGACGGGTGCCAGCAACAGGAAGCATGTAATTCAGCTTCCTAGGAAAAAGTCAGTGAGACTGCCTCTCAAACTAGCTAAGCCAGCTTGCTGGATCCAAGCACTGTCCAGGGATACTTCAGACAGAAGCCAGATGTGCTAGAAGGGGGTCACCACCTCTCAGCTGTACAGAACCCTCCCAAATGTCATTGCTGCTAGCGCAAGACCCCGCGCAGCTCTCCTGCCCACTTAAAGCTGCACTTTTCAAGTAACTTGCACACCCTGGTACCGCAGCACCTCTCCCACAAGTGAACCCCTGCTTGAGCCAACATAACGCCCTACCAACTCGCGGTTACGGTAGAAGAGGAAGGTCGGAACTTCCACAATCTTCAGAGAAGACAGCAGTTTCTTTGTTCCTTCATTGGCCTCACCGAACAGTCTTGCAAACACAACATCGCCTGCCATCTTGTGCGACAGCTGTAGCACCGTAGGGTAAACACGGACACATGGACCACAGAAGTTGAGAGTGACCTGCACAACCACAAGCTTGCCATCTGGGCCTTCGTTTGCCTGCAGTTCAACACCACGCGGAAACAAGGTGGTGCATGTAGTCACCCTGATCAGACAACCCTGCAGCGTGGGCTAAGCATTACTCACCCGCCTGGCCAAACCTCTTGGTAGGAGGGCGGGGAAGCTATGAGGTTGTGGGGGGCCCTGGGGTCAGTACTTTTAGGCGGGAATGCAGCGACAACATGAGCTCATTTGTCAATGACATTGACCAGAGGCTTGGATAATGAAGCTGCAAATATCCTGCCCTTGAATGAAGGGTCAACTTCTGCAAGAGCTAGGCCGGCGAAGAGGTGTAAGTCCATGCCCCATGCCCGACCTAGTGCCAAGGCGTTACTTCACATGACACCTTCGCACTAGTTTCAGGCTACACACGAGCGATGCGTAGGGTATACATTGGACACGGGCTATGAAATCCAGCGAGAATTGTAACAGACTATCCATGTCAGAGGCGCATGTCAATTCCTCCTGGTCCATCAGTGTGTAATTCATTTCACTACGTCCAATGCTCACCTCAAGTCGTAGCCGAATCTGGACACGATGGCTTGAGCCAGATCGGCAGCAAAGTTTTCCAAACCCTCTCAAACCCTGGCATTCGTCAGCTCACCTCCAGCAAGCGGTCAAGGTCGGATGGAGAGTCCAATTGGTGCACGGGATAGTCAGGGGCGCCGTAGTATAGCACCTGCTCACGTAGGACGTCCGCCTGCATGCCCGCCCGCTCGTGCACCAGCTCGCCGCCGCGGAAGAAGAGGTAAGACGGAATCTGCGTCACCCCGAGCCCACGCCCAGTCTCAGCCAGCCCATCTGACAGGTCTGTCATGACACGAAGGAAAATGACGTCGTTTGAGCTCTTGGCAATTTCCTCCAGGGTTGACTGAATCAAGGCAGTGTTCGGTAGCGATTGTCTGGTGAACTCAACAACCACCAGCTCGTTCGTCTGCCGAGCGTCTGCGAATTCGCGATTATAATCCTCTAGTGAGGTAACTTGTCTGACCCTCTCAACGGGTTTCAACTGCTTCTTCGGAGCTTCGGCAACAAACCCAGCGGCTTGAGCGGCCTTGCGCGTGGCCGCGAGAATCTGTGCGTTTGCGCTCTGCGAGGGGTTGTGCTGGATACCTGCGCGGCACGGTGGGAGGGCAGTGCGCAATGCTGACTTGCGCGACGGCGACGAAGCCACGAAGAGAATGTCCGTCGCCAAATGCGCACTAGAGGAGAGGCGACTTAGTGATAAGACATCCATGATGGCGTCTTCAGAAACGAAGTTGAGCGACTTGATTCGGAAAGATGACTGATGGGGTAGTACTAAAGTGAAGTTCAAGCGGCCATGCGAGGCGAGGAGGACGAAGGGTGCAGGGTGGACACGTCGGTTCGTGCACCGGGTGCAATGGCGTGTGGATCGACGATTGATGGGACAAACCGCTGTGAGGGAAAGGCAGAGCCGATGCGTGCACCAGCGCCATCTGACCGGACCTTGCGGCCTGTGATCAGCTTTTCGACTGCCTCTGCACCTGCAGCTCGCGTGACGATATCCGCCACCTCCAGGAAGTTGGAGGAGAGAACACGAACAGCGAAGTTACCTCTATGCCACGCTTTGCTCAATAACGTGAACCATATGCTACGTGTTAGATAACTTGATCTGTATATTCCACGCTCAATAAAACGTGCTCCCCATGAGCGGAGTTTCTCTAAATCAGGACACTATGCCAAGCAGGACGTAGATGCTTCACATCACAGAGTGGAACGTGGGTGATTCGTAAGGATGATGTGCGGAGCTGAAGATTTCCGGGAAATCGGAACAATTGGGTAATTCACATGTCGTAGAAAGTGTGCTTGGATGGCAAGTGTCAAACAAGCCAAGCGCATATGCTATAATACTGCCTAAGATCGCAAAAAAGAATTATGATAAATTTCTAAAGGCCGGACATGTGAAATGCCCCGAGCCTGTGTTACGTCCCTCACGTACAAGAGTCCCAAAACCCCGCGAGTGGCC
This sequence comes from Penium margaritaceum, assembly GCA_023375785.1. Taxonomy (NCBI): domain Eukaryota; kingdom Viridiplantae; phylum Streptophyta; class Zygnematophyceae; order Desmidiales; family Peniaceae; genus Penium; species Penium margaritaceum. The sequence goes on along the minus strand of SZWC01001745.1, from coordinate 40,873 downwards.
ATTTTTTTCATCACAATCTTTGCCCACCGAAAGTCTTCCTGAGGGTTTTTACGCCGATCGACTCAGGGCATTTTGGCGCACTGCCTCGACTCCCAGTATTCCGTTCCAGAAGGCTCTGACTACTTCAACCACTTTCTTGCAAAGATGCGTAGAAGCGTCCTAGCGACACCGACGCTGACTAGGCGTCAGTGCCTGGTCAGACGGTGACGACAGTCACAAGTCGTGCACGCAACGGCAAGGGTTTGGCTAGGCGACACAAAGGCAAAGTGTCAGAATGCTTCAATAGCATTTGCAGAGAGAAATGACAAATGAGAGGTCCATGACATAAGTACCTGCCGCGGCGCACGGCGGGTGTTGCACGCGACAGTGCAAGATCTGTCCTAAAACCGCCCCAAAACCACTGTTTTGGCCGTAACTCTGCGCACACATGTCAGAATGCTACGCCGTCGGAACGTAGACGTGCAGAATCACAAGCCGAACGCTACGACTGGTCACATGCATGCATCTGGCATCGAACGGTGGACACACAATGCAAAAACATGCAAATCGGACCCACGGCCAGTCCACCGATAAAGTCCTGCGTGCTGCAGAAAAACTGCAGGAGGTCCCAAGTAGCGTCGAGAGCTCTGGAACGGCCGTCGGTCAGCTCCAAGCCGGTAGTCCGCCATTGGACGACGCACCGGTACCGCCTAGGTCCGCATCAAGGATCTGCACGAGTATGGACACGGCCGAGTGGTCACAGTAAACTGTACAGGTCGATAGGAACATCACAAATCACGACATTTCTATAATGGTCGACAAAAGTGTCACGGACTACATTGATGTTTTGATATTTTTCGGTCAACTTCTTGCTGACATTGGATCTGTACAAAGCCGTGCCTCGATATTCTCAAAGTTCCCGAACTTCTCGGCGGAGCTTCTTGAAGCAGCCACTCACGGCGCGACCTTGCATGAGTCGCTTAACTCGGGCGCCAAGGACTCGACAGATGCATTACTCTCATTCTCGGCATTGTATACATGTGCTCGACACACTTGATACTTGTCATCAAAGTACACTTAGTGTTGAATACAAATGATCCACTTGTCCCAAATCCTCGAATCGTCTTTTGTCTCGTACCTCATCCTTATGAGCCACCTACGTTCCGCTCGGCATAACACTTGGTATCAGAGCACAACGACGCTTTAGGGGCAACCAACGCATTAACTACCTGGCGACAACCACGCACGATTCCTTAACACATCTCCATCGTTCAGGAGCTCACAAACTTCTTGATGACAACGGTGAACAAAGCAGGCATGACCAACGACGAGCAACAGTCTCTGGCGATGGAGGATCAGCTGCACACAAACACCAATACACTCCAGAAAAGCCAGACAGTAGTGATAACCTTCGTGGCGAATGGCACAACACGGGGAAAACCCAGCAGGCAACCTTGCAAGAGACCTCTCGGGTTCGGCAACCCTCTCGTCGCTACCCATGAGGTTGACACCTGGCATGAATTGCTTTGTAAGAAACGACATGGTTTGGAAGGTAGGTTCGCACATCAAATCAAGAGTGTTTGAAGGAAAAACCGTCGGCGGATGACAGAAGATATGTCAGCTTTGCGAACCAGTTTGAATGCAAATCGAAGATGTGCACGACGTAGCGGTTTGGAGAACTTGAACAATTAGCGCCACCAAAATCATCTTCGAGCAAAATTTCCTTTACATTCACAATGTTTACGTAGACTAGAGTAGCAGATCGGCCTATGTCAGCATTATTGGAAATAAAAATGACACATAACTCTCGTTGAGCGACCCACGACGCAACGGCGGTTACGAGTAGCATCAAAGGTGGAAGCAGCAGAGTAAGTTGCGACAACTGTTGGTTTTTGTCTCACATCTCTCACATGTACCCTGTTGTGTCCTCCTGGCTTGTGTACATCGGCGTGCAGATGACTGATGGCGAGACGCGACGCTGATGGAGTGTCGTCCGGTGGCCGATGCATGCTGAGGCCTATACGCAATTTGCTGGAGCCTGCTCCCACCTTTGTGCTCAGTTCCATCGGCAGACCTCCTTAGAAGTCGTGTCGCTGGAAGACACTATCGCTGCATATGCTGCCTGCCTACGTCAAGCACCGTGTTTGACTGGACTGTTGCGTTCGCAGCGCTATGTCATGCCTAGGGTCCAAGTGTCATGATTTTCTGGCAATATTGATAGCGGGGATTAGCGTAGACGCTGCCTGGGTTTAGGCAGCCATAACTCCTCATTGCTGTTTTTCAAGCTGATTCTGACCACACAACTGCGTTCGCAGTGTGCGCATTATGATATGGTCCAGTTTTAAGGCAAAACGGACGACACCCGGGTTTGGACGGTTGACCGTCTGGCAGGGCTCACAGAGAAAACTTGCTTGCCTGAAAATAGAGCTGTTTTCTGATTGGTTGGTGAACTGAGCAACAAGTCCTACAGAGTTAGGGGAGGCTAATTCTTGGAGGGGCCTCCCATTGTGTCTCATTCTTCTTTTTTAATCAGACACTTCCAGTTTTCAGCGGCTTTCTTGCGCTAACATTGGCGCGTACATCTCTGAGTAGCAAACCGAGAGCACTCAAACTTAGACTCTAGAGCGGTAGACTGAGGGGGCAGCAGACTAAGCAACGAGCGTGGAAGCCCATACGCTGCATAAAAAATGCAACTGCCCCAACCTGCGCTTTAGAATAGTTCCAAGCTTGGTATTAGAGCTAGGGCATAGCAATAGGAGCAGACAACTGGCGTACACGTTCCTGAGCATGTCGACGGACCCCCATATGCGCTAGTGCAGGGGAAATGCTATCGGATTTTTTTCGGCAGCATTGACCCGCCTGGTGACGGCATCAGATTATATTCCACAGCCACTCAGCCACGGGAAATGCTACCAAATTTCTTCAGGCAGCATTGACCTCCACGTGTGACGCAAGGAGGTGAGCGGCAGGCAGCGTCATGCACCTGCTGGCAATGACACACATGGCGACGTCAACCAGGTACAGTGACTTGCAACAGCAGCAGCAGCAGCTTGCAACAGCAGCGATGGGGGACAGCAGTAGACAGTAGTAGCTATGCGTAGTAGCAGCAACCGGTAGTAGCAGCAGCTCGCGGCAGCTCCTAGCAGTAGCAATCCACGATAGCAAGCAACAACAGCATCTAGTCGTAGTAGCTCGTAGCATCAGCAGTGCATTATAGCAAGGAGTAGCAACAGTAGCCGGCTGTAGTAGCAGCAGCAGCAGCAACCAGCAATAATAGCAGCTGGCTGCAACAACAGCAGTAGCAGTCCGCAGCAGCTAGTAGGAGCAAGCAGTAGCTGTTGTAACAGCGGCTAGTAGCAGCAGCAGCTACAGTTGCTTGCAGCCTATTGCTCGTAATGAGTTGCGAGTTACGAGTAGCCAGCTCGCTGCTTGTAGCTCGCAGCTTACAACGAGCAGCAAGCAACGAGCTCGCTGCTCGTAGCTTGTTGCTCACAGCGAGCAGCGAGCTGGCTGTGACGAACAAAGGAAAAAAGGAAAGCAAAAAAAAGTCCCCCATCCCGAAGGCAGCTCTGTAGTGGCTGCAGCCACCACCACAGCTGCTGCAACAGCCGGAGTATCCATAGTAGGATGCAGCAGCTAAGCCGCAACAGGAGGAATAGTAGCTACTGCTACAACAACAGCCGCAACAGCAGTAGTAGCAACTACAATAGTAGCAGTAGCTATTGCTGCAACAACAACTGTAGTAGTTGCAGTGGTAGCAACAAGAGTAGCAGTAGCAGACCACCACCAGTAGCAGCAGCAGTGGCAACAGCAATAGTTGTAGTAGCAGCAGCTGCAACAGTAGCAACATTTGTCCCACAGTTGACACAGCAAGAGCTCTAGCAACTTCCCCCTGCTGCCGTCAGCCATTTTCAAGTAACATCATTGCTGAAATCAGCGACAACAATAAATCTATAGCAGCAACCCTTAAGATGATGTACTAGCAATTGCTGACGCCAGTCATCCTAGGCTGACGTCGTTGCTAATGTCACTCTTGACATCAGCAGCAAAAAAGGAAAGTAAAGGGGAACAAGGAGGTGAAACAAAACACCATGGTAGAGAACAAAGAGGGGTCCTCCTCTGTTGGTGGATCCCCCTTCATACAACAACTTTAGTAGCTGCAGTAGTAGCAGCAGTTGCCGCCGCTGCAACAGCACCAGGAGCAGTAGCAACAGCAGGAGTAGTAGCAGCCGCGACAACAATAGTAGTAATAGCAACAACAATATCCAAAACAGTAGCAACAACAGCAGCAGTAGTAGTAGCAGCAGTAATATTAGTAGCAGCAACAACAATAGTAGTAGCAGTAGCAGTAGTAGCCACAAGAGGAGCAGCAGTAGCAAAAACAGCCACACTAGGAGTAGTAGTAACAGCAACAACATCAACAACAGCACCAACACCGCGTAGGCTCTGTCGTAGGTCATGCTAGCACGATAGATCCGCTCACCGCTTTGCACCAATAGGTCGCAACGCTGACAGAATAGTTAGCGGCACTGCACATGCCAACACCGTTACCGTAGCAACACCTGCAACACCACGATCAGTAGTTGCGGCAGCAGCAACCGCCACCGCAGCAGCAGCAGCCGCCACCGTAGCAGCAGCAGCAACCGCCGCAGTAGTAGCAAGCTCAGCAAGCACCTTTTGTTCCACCCGGGTACGTGAGCCGTGCAGTCTCCTACGCCACAGAGTACCTGGCGCAGCATCACACCCAACGCCAATCGTAGATGGTGACGTCAGTCCTAGGCCCCACTCTGGGAGCCGGCCGCAGGCCAAAGGACTTTGAAACCCCGTCGCTACCACTTTAGGCTGGCGACCATTTCTGGAGCTAGGAGTTGAACTTCCGGATCTGTGCACTGGGCGAGAGCTTGTGGCCCTACTACGTCCCAACCTTCGATTCCACCCAGGACGACAAGGTGTATGACGTTGGTCGCGCCGTAAGTACCCTCGTCCCTGTGGCCCCTCCAGCTACACGTCTCGCCCTTGAGCCCTTCCTCGTTGACCTCACCATTGGCGCCCTCTCTAACCCGGCAGCGGCGTGGCACATACTCACGTGCCCTCATTACGTGTCCAGTGATGTTGAGACCAGCCGCCTGATCCGGGAGTTAAACTCCCTCCGCATGGAGGAGACTGAGACGGTCACCTCCTACTGGTAGCGTGCAGAGGACATCCTGTACTGCCTCGAAGACACCGCATCACCCCCTCTCTCTGTGCTTTTGGCTATCAAGCGCAGCGTCAATGACCCCTTCTCCAAATTCTTTGTCCATTACTCCGCGGACGTCCTCATCGCGATGGCTGCCCAGGGTACCCTTATGCCCTGGGCATACAAGCCCTTCCTCCGCTTCAAAGAGGCTTGTCAGGAGTCACACATCCATCGCACAGAGTCACTTGCCTCTCCTACAATTGCCTCTGTGGCCGTTGCCGTCCCAGCAGTAGCAGCGTCTTCCGTCGCCACCCTCTCTGGCAAGAAGAAGCGTAGGGGCAAGAAGGGTAAGGGCCCTTAGTAGCAGTCTTGTGGATCCGGCGGCCCCAGCCTCGTCTATCACAATAGTGGCCAATCAGGACACGGGCGGTACACGTGTCCTCTCCTGACTGACGAGGCTCGCGTTATCGCCACCATGCGTCGCCAGCGCAAGCGTCGCCTTGCTACCACTGCCGTGACCGTCGCCGCTCCTACTGCATTTGCCCCACTCGCAATGGATCCACCGTAGTATCTTTCACAGCCATCCGTGCTTGCTCCTCTGTCACCGCCACCTCCAACAATATCTTCCTCCTGCTTCCTAGACTCCGGTGCCATTACACCGCAGTCGGTCTACTCCGTTGTATCCTCCACGCATGAGTGTCAGCTAGAGCAATTCATCGCACTTCAGCTCGGCCTTCCTCGCCCTCCTCCCCAGGGAAGTACAAGTTGCGTAGTCGCTAGTTCCTCCCTACCCTGCATGACATAGTCTGTGCTACGGTTGTGCCTTGAATCTTCATCTACACCATCTTCTGCCGTGCCTTTTCCACCTACTCTTCTTCATGACGATGTCGCCTGGCTAGATGACTTGTAGTTCAGGTTCGCACCTGCGTCCACTACGTCACTTGCCCATTGCCATGTGACTGTCAGCAACCTTGCCACACCGGTCCAGGATCCGTCAGAGACCTGGATCATCGACTCTGGGGCCACGCATCACATGACGACCTCTTGTGAGTCCTTCAGTGTCCTTGGTCCCGTCATCGATGTCACCGGGGTTTGGATGAGTTCTGGTCAGGTGTTACCCGTTTGTGGTGTCGGCGTCGTTCGTTTCCGTGGTGCTGTTGGTGATGTCTTTGTGACTAACGTCCTCTTCTTCCCTTGCCTTGAGCTGAGCAACCTGTCCATGACCGCCCTTGATTACATGAGCATGGACAATACACACTCGCATGGTATGGGCACTGTGTCGTTGCGTCCGTTGGGTCATGTCAGTTTGCATGCCACCGCCCGTGGCAACTTGTGGTACATACCGTGCCTGTCCGCCTCTACCTCTGTCCCCTCCTCATCGGCCGACACTAGCCATGTGTTTGTTACTATCACAATGTCTCCACAGTGCACGCGTCTCTTGTATCGCCGCCTCTGTCACGTCCACTGTGTAGTTGCTGAAAGCATGCTTCACATGCGGCCAGCAACGGGCCTTGACCCAGCCTCCTTTCCTTTGTCGTGTCCCACCGAGTGCATTGGTTGCGCTTAGGGGAAGATGCACCGTTCCACCTACCCCCACTCTGCCTTTCAAGCGACTGCCCCATTTGACTTGGTCCACTCTGATGTCATGGATCCCCTCCCGACAAAGTCAGTCGGCGAGCATGGTCATTATTTCCTGACACTTATGCACGACTACTCTTGCTATTGCTGGGTCTTCTGCCTTCGGTAGAAGAGAAACATTGCTCCCAGCATTTGGGACTGGCTTGTCCGTGCTGAATGTGAGTGTGATCGCCCCCTTCGCTGCTCCCGTTCCGATCGCGGGGGTGATTTTCTGGGGGAGACCACACTCTTCCTTGCCTCCCGTGGTGTCCATCATGAGACGTCGACACCTTACACGCCTGCCTAGAACGATGTCTCTAAGCGCTAGAACCACACCATATCTGACGCCATCCGCACCATGGGGGTGGAATGTGACATCTCTGACGGCTTCTACTTTAAGGCCATGACGTACATGACGTGGGTCTAGAACCGGATTCTCCTCAAACCTATTCACTCCACACCATACCCGCATTGGTGTGGACAACGAGCAGACCTGTGTCCGGCCGAGGTCTGGGGCTGCGTAGCCATCTTGTGGTTGCCTACCCCACACCAGGGTGGCAAGCTTGAGGCTCGCGGATGTCCCTACACCCTCCTTGGCATCTCGCGCTCGTCGAAGGCATGGCGTTTCTGGGATCACACCCTGCATTACATCGCCAAGTCTCGGGATGCCCTCTTCTTTGAGGACCTGTTTCCTCGTAACCTGGTTTGCTCCGGCGTGTCGATGTTCCTCCCATCGAGTGGGGAAGTGGTGGGTCCATCCTCCGTCCAGCCACGTCCGGGCGTTCCATCATCGGCGCCCGTAGGTCCGTCTGCATCGGCTGCCCGTTCCGTGTCCGGTAGCCCCTCACGTCCACCTGCCCCATCTGTGTTCCACAAGCCCCTTAGAGCTAGAAGCCCCGTCCGTGTCCGCCGGCCCCTTAGGGCCGGCTGCCCCATCTGTGTTCAACAGCCCCTCAGAGCTAGTTGCCTCGTCCGTTTCTGCTAGCCCCTGAGGGTCGGGTGTCCCATTTGTATCCAAAAGCTCTTCCGAGCCGCCTGCCCCGTCTGTGCCCGCCAACCCCTTAGAGCCGGTTGCCTCGTCCATGCTCGCTAGTCCCTCAAGGCCGGCTGCCGCGTCCGAGTCCGCCAGCCCCTCACGTCCGGCTGCCCCGTCCGTGTCCGCCTGCCCCTCAGGACCGGCTGTCCCGTCCGTGTCCGCCAGCCCCTAACGTCCGGCCGCCTTGTCCGTGTCTGCCAGCCCCTCAGGGCCGGCTGCCCCGTCCGTGTCCACCAGCCCCTCAGGGCCGGCTGCCTCGTCCGTGTTCGCCAGTCCCTCAAGGTCGACTGACCCGTCCGTGTTCGCCAGCTCCTAAGGGCCGGCTGTCTCGTCTGTATCGGCACGCTACACATGTAGTCCGGGCAGGAGGCCTACAGTGAGCACTCCGGCCGACAGTGAGCACTCCGGCCGCCTCCTCACGTCCTCTCGTGCCACGACCCCCTGTCATCCCACGAGGCTCCTCACCTCATGTCAGACCCACTTCCACAGTCGTGAGTGGGGACCCCGGCACCAAGGCACTTGGCTTGGCCACACTGTCAGTCATCAATGACCTATATCTAGGGTCAGCTTTGGGCTATGTCCTGCTCCATGAGGAGTAGCGGCATGCCNCTGTATCGGCACGCTACACATGTAGTCCGGGCAGGAGGCCTACAGTGAGCACTCCGGCCGACAGTGAGCACTCCGGCCGCCTCCTCACGTCCTCTCGTGCCACGACCCCCTGTCATCCCACGAGGCTCCTCACCTCATGTCAGACCCACTTCCACAGTCGTGAGTGGGGACCCCGGCACCAAGGCACTTGGCTTGGCCACACTGTCAGTCATCAGTGACCTATATCTAAGGTCAGCTTTGGGCTATGCCTTACTCCATGAGGAGTAGCAGCGTGCCGTTGTGGCCACGCTCACGTGGATGACACCAGAGGTGCTGTACGCACATACCCTCACTGTCCGCCCCACGGAGCGACCAGATGACCTAACCACCCTACGTGAGGCTCAGGTATCTCCTGAAGCTGCTCACTGGGACGCTGCATGCGCTGATAAGCTGGCCGCCATTCGGCAACATTACGTCTATGAGCTCGTCGACCTCCCCTCGGGCCGTAAGGCTATCGGCACCAAGTGGGTTCTCCAGTAAAAGTGGAAGCCAGACGGGTCCTTGGACAAGTACAAGGCTTGTCTCACAGCCAAGGGGTTTGCTCAAATCCCTATGATCGACTATGACCAAATCTTTGCCCCGGTCGGTCAGTTCTCCACCAGCCGGGCGCTGTTTACCCTAGTTACGTAGCACGGGTGAGAACTGCATCAGATGGATGTGAGCAATGCCTTTCTCCTTGGCTCACTGGAGGACGAGGAGTTATAGATGGTGGAGTTCCTAGGCTTCGACGATGGCTCTGGCAAGGTCCACAAGGAGTGGAAGACCCTTTTTGGCTTGAAGCATTCAGCGCACTACAAAAACCAGGAGATCACTCATATGCTTCTCAGCGGCGGCCTCCCTCGCAGCTCTGCCGATCCCGTGCTGTTCATCAGTGTGCGAGGTCGGACCCTCGTTGTTATCCTGGTCTATATCGACGACATGCTCATCGTATTGCCTGATGTAACTGCCATCTAGCAAGTGAAAGACCTGCTCCATGGCGCCTACCAGATGAAGGACCTCGAACCAGCACCAGTCTTTCTGGGCATGGAGCTTGAGCATGATTGTTCTATGAGCATCTTGCATGTCCAGACCTTGTCCGGGTGCTTTGCTGAGGACCTGCCACCTCGTGTCAAGGGCATCCTCACCCAGTACGCCCGATGGTCAGACAATGTTGAAGAGCTCTGATCCAACCGTGGTGGAGGAGCTATTGGACGTGACCACGTATTTGCGCGTCATCGGGTCATTGATGTTCCTCGCGACGACGATGCGTCCAGAAATTGCGCTCGCCGTCAACCTCCTGGCACAGTTCTCTCAGGAGCCGCGTCACCTCCACTTTGAGGCCGCAATCCGAGTATTGCACTACGTCGTCTCTACCCCATGGTGAGGTCTCATGTTCCGTTGACAGCTGTCCGTTATGGCGACGACATACACGGACAGTGACTGGGTTGGCAGTCCGGACGGTAAGAGTCGTACTGGTTGGATTTAGCTACATTGTGGGTAACACTGCTGAGGCTGAGTATGTAGCCCTCGGTTCTAGTGTTTGTGAGAGCGTGTGGCTCAGTGCTTGTTTTCCGAGTTGCGTCATTGAGTCCCGTCCATCACATTGCACTGTGACAATGAAAGTGCCATGGAAATTGGTGACAGTGACGACGTGCATCACACTCGCACAAAGCACATCAATGTGGAGTATCACTATGTGCGTTCATTGTTGCATGACGACAACATTAGCATCGTGTAGTTTGAGATAGCATGGCAGTTGAATGATTTTCTGACCAAGGCACTAAAGCGTGATTCATTCAAGAAGGTTGTGAGTGTAGTCGGTGTGCGTCTGTGAGGTTCTCTCTCTCTCTCTCTCTCCCTTTTTTGCTTAGTATCTATGCTTTCTGTACGTCCATGTGCACTGCGCCTGTGAGTCATGGGATAGTGTTGGTTTTTGTCTCACATCTCTCACTTGTACTCTGTTGTGTCCTCCTGGCTTGTGTACATCGGCGTGCAGATGACTGATAGTGAGACGCGACGCTGATGGAGTGTTGTCCTGTGGAGCCGACGCACACTAAGGCCTACATGCAGTTTCCTGGAGCCTCCTCCCTCCTTCGTACTCAGCTCCATCGTCAGACCTCCTCGGTAGTCATGTCAAGGGCAGGCACTGTCGCTACATATGCTTCCTGCACACGTTTAGTATTGTGTTTGATTGCACTGTTGCATTTGCTATGTCATGCCTAGGGTCCAAATTTCATAGCTTTGTGGCACTGTTGGTACCGGGGATTAGGGTAGACGCTGCATGGGTTTAGGCAGCCATAAGTCCTCACTACTATTTTTCTGGCTGATTCTGACCGCACGACTGCGTTTGCAGCGTGCGTATTTTGGTATGGTCCAGTTTTCAGGCAAAACGATGACGCCCGGGTTTGGACTGTTGGCCGTCTGGCAAGGCCCACCAAGAAATCCTGCCTGCCTGAAAATGGAGCTATGTTCTGATTGGTTGGTGAGCCGAGTAGCAAGTTCTGCAGAGTTGGGGGAGGCTAGCTTTTGGAGGGGTCTCCCATTGTGTCTCATTCTTGTTTCTTAGTCAGTCACTTCTAGTTTTCAGCTGCTTTCCGGCTCTAACATTGGCGCACGCATCAATGAGTAACAAACCGAGAGCACTCAGGCTTTGACTCTAGAGCAGCAGACTGAGGGGGTAGTAGACTAAGCAACGAGCGTGGAAGTCCGCAAGCTGCATCAACAAATGCAACTGCCCCAAACTGCGCTTTAGAATAGCTTCATGACGCCTACCAAGATATCTTTGGACGTGGCCAAGAGGTACCTAAAGCATGGAGCTCAAGCGTGGCTAGTCCACGTGGAAGCCAAGAAAGCAGAAGAAATTATAGCTGCCGAGAGGACAACGGCGATCTCAACAGAAGAAAAGATCGCTGCAGTATCGAAGGTGTTTGCAACACTCATTGAGGAGTTCGGAGGGGTTTTTTTTCGGCATGCTTCCCTGAGAGAAATCCCCACAACAAAACATCGACCATCAGATAGACCTGAAGCAGGACAAGAGACCGACGGTGACGGGGACCTATCGGATGAGGAATCACGAGCTGACGGAACTGAAGACGTAGATGGATGAGATGCTCGGGCACTGGTTTATCAGACCTTCTACGTCACCATACGTGGCACCTATACTTCTTGTGAAAAAGAAAAACGAAGAGATGTGGATGTGCGTGGACTGTCAAATGTTAAACGACATCACCATCAAGAACCGTTACCCCCGCCTGGGCGTAGACAGTTTTTTTGACCAACTCTGGGGGTCTATATAGTAAGCAAAATCGACTTACACAACGGCTATCATCAGATTCACGCATCTCATCAGGACGTCAAAGAGACAACATTTGGCACTAGATATGAAGGCTTAAAGTTCACGGTCATGCCATTTGGACTCATGAATGTACCTGCAACCTTCATGCGACGAGGAAGAACATCCTTCGCTTCTACATCGACGACTTCGTAGTCATGTACCTCGACGACCTCATGGTGTACAGCCGCACCTCGAAGGAGCACAATGGACATCTTTGAAGAATTATTGAAGTTTTACAATGAGATGAAATGTTCAGGATACTCTCGAGGTGTGAATTTGGTCGCTGTTTGATCAGTTTTTGGGCCACATAATTAGTGGCGGACAAATCACCATGGACCTGAAAAAGGTGAAGGCAGTTGCTGATTGGCCGAGGCCCATAAATTTTAGAGATGTCCAAGTGGTTTAGGGTTTTTGTGCAATGGGCTACGCTCGTGTGTCAACGGGCCTCTCTGATCTCACTAAGGAAACCATAGAGTGGAATTGGGGGAAGAACAAACGAGAAGCATTCAACTCTTCGAGAAATGCTCTGACCCTGTCTCCTACCTTATGATTGGTACATCCATCAGTGGACTACATCATGGCCACCGACACGTCTGATCGAGCTATCGGAGTTGTTCTCCTCCAGGACAATGGCGGTGAATAACTGGGCGCATACATGTCGAGGAAGCTACGTGGACTGGAGCTAAACTACACTGTTCACACACAAATAGCACCCACCCAACCGCATCGGCAGCTGCGCCTGCCTATCCGCATAGGCCAACACCGACCCCTCCCGTATCGTCTGGACTCCCTTCAGGTGCAGCAACCTTTGAAGGCACCCACTCTCTCGTTTGAACCATTGTAACCGTGCCGCCCACCACTCTGACAGGGGTGTCAGCCGCATGAGGTGCTGGAGCCATTGAGGGACGCACTCTTGAAGAATGTTGAATACAGCCTGGAAATTCGGAAGGTCAGACAACACCTCCAATGTCTCCTCTACTAAATGCACCGCCGCATCCAACTGCTTTTTACAGATAGCCCCTGTCCCCATTCCCCTCCTAGGATCATCATCCCCTCCATGACTCTAGTGACCCCCACAAGGCCAGCCAGTACCTGCTCCACAGACCCCGGTAAAATCAGCTAGCACTTGCATAGCTGGACATCCATGCCAACCACCGCCAACCCTCCTAATAATGCCACAAACCCTGCCTCCAACTCTTGTGGCGGCTCCAGCAGGCAGGTGTCGTCTAGGTAGGCTAAAACCTGTCCTGCCACTGCCATCGCTGCCTGTGTTACCTTGAGTGTGCCCTGGTATGCCAACGCATACAGGAAAGGGCCAATCGGGTTCCCCTGTCGCACCCCTTCCTCCGAGCGCAAC
>SZWC01001744.1:216078-227694 GCA_023375785.1 Penium margaritaceum | reverse complement strand
CCACCACCACCATCACCACCACCTCTGCAGGCGACTAGTCTGAAGTGATGATCTGGGGTGCAATATCGGTGCCCATAAAATGGTTAAGATGCTCATGCAATATGAGCATCTTAACCAAGTGCCGCCAGCAGCATACATTGAGAATGTGCCTGAGAGCACAGTCGTAGTTATCTACACAACTTTGCTTGATTTATTCTTAGAGAAATAATGGAGCGCATGTGACAATGGAGCATGCACCCACAAACGTTCGTGGTTGTTGTGGTAGACTCTGTCTAAGTGGTGCATGCCTACACTGATTTTTTGCATGGCAATGCTGGGTTGCTGATCCTACAGGGCCACACTACGGGTTTTTTACGTGTGAGAAAGCGCCGACGACATCATCGCAGACCGATTCGGTTCAATCCCATTGTGGCGTCTGGGCCCAACGTTGACTTCCTTTCGTGAGTGGCCAGGTCAACCATCATCTATCACCTTGCAATCCCTTTACTCACTCACTTGTTTGTTTTTCTCCGGTTTCTTGGGAAGTGCGAGCTTGCTCCATTCCATGGAGATGTGTGTACACCCATGCTCTCATGTTTGGTCATACCTTCTACCCTACTGCGTCTGATATTCAATGATAAACCATTTTAAGGCAGATTTGGCTCAACGAATTTGATTTTCATCAAAATTCATAAGTATCCCTGAAATGATTAATTCAGGGTGCTTGATGAACGAAAAAACAAATTTCCCCAGAAATGTCAGAACACCTCACGACTCGGTTCACATACAAGTTCGTGCACGCGGACTTCCACACAAATCCAGGTTTGCACGTCAGCCATGTCAGTTTGACGCCACTGGCAACATCATGCCAGCCGCATCAGACTGATACAATCTCAGAAACCGCCGGTTCACGGTGCTCAAGACCACCCCTCGTCGAATTTAAAAATGCATTTTTTTCATTCAACGAACTCAGAGGTTCCATTCAAACCATTGTTTCTTCAAAATCCGTGCTCGAAAATGAAGATGCCGTAAATCATGGATTCTAAAAGTTTGAACATCAAGCGCAGTAGGGTACTCTAGCAAACCTCCAGTACCAACACCGCAAGAGGTATTTATGCTTTGCGCTTGTGGGTTTTTTTTTCTCTCTCTGCATTGCTAAGAAATTGGATCTTATAATACTTTGCACATTTCCTTAGCGTAACCCTTGCTCTTCCTTCCACCTACTACCTTGCTAGTGTGTGAGCTAAGTGGAGAGTATCACTAAAAGTTTCTCACTCTCATCGTAATATGTGGCTCGCTTCACAAGGCATAGGTTCCAGTGACCTAGAACAACACCTATCATGTATGAGCTTGTGAGCCGAATCCATTGCGCCTCGCGTACCCTTCTTCCCTCATGCTCTCTCCCTCAAACATTTCCACTTCCTACTCTTGTTAGTATCTCCAATTTGTGTTTGGTATGGCTGCTCATAAACAGGTCCTCCAAATCAGTCATCTCATGCATCTCCCCAGATATGTCCCTTCCCAGAACGGACAAATCCAGGATATCTGTGAGTTCAATCAACATGGCATTCCTCAACTCCGTAGGTAGCTTAGGTTGTTGTGGTAAGCAGGAGAGCAAGCAAGTAGAAGGAACAGTGCGACACCAAAGATCGGGGCAAGCTCACTTTCACGTAGAATGACTAGGAAAGATTAAGTGAGTGAGTAAGGAGTGAGTGAAGTGATAAGTGCCAGTTGACCGGGCCACCCACGCGAGGCTCTCGACATGGGGCCGGGACGCCACCCAGGGACCGAACCCAACCCTGGAGTGCACGAGATCCAGGTGGTCTCTCACACGCCAGTATAAGTCGAACGCATGGTCCCAAAGGATCAACAACCCGGCTCACTAAGCTAGAATCTTGCATATGAGAGAAACTCAAACCACATCGACCACAAGCGTACGTGGTTCATGTACTCCTATGAATGTATGCCCCATGTTAGAATGCAGATGTATAAAGCATCACTACAGTCCAGCTCTCCACAGATCTGATGTTGGGGCTGTAGTCACAGGTTGAGAAATTGATGGTGCAGCCACCACCATGTGCTCCATGACGAGTCACAATGTTGTACGCGAGAGCTTTAATCCAGATTCATCACCTGCAATGATGTTGTGTGGGTGAGTGGAGTCAAGAGGTCACTTGCATGTGTTACACCCATAACAAACACTCCTCCATGACCCACAGACGAACAACCCACACACACACAAGAACTGATGTACATCACCAAGCAACACGACTCACGTCCATCAGGGACATCAAGAGAGCACATCAGACCAACAGCATTCATAGCCATTTTGAACATGCCACTACTGAGAGCTTTGGTAAG
Source organism: Penium margaritaceum (assembly GCA_023375785.1). NCBI lineage: Eukaryota > Viridiplantae > Streptophyta > Zygnematophyceae > Desmidiales > Peniaceae > Penium > Penium margaritaceum. The sequence continues at coordinate 225,354 of SZWC01001744.1, read as the reverse complement.
GAATTATGCATGCTATTGACGAGTATCAACCCAAACAACCTGAAATTCTCTAGTAGCAATGCACTTGTGTACAAAGTCATGATCAATGGTTATGTGCTTGGTGCGGGAGTGATGCATGCCATTGTGCTCGGCGATTGCCTTTGCACTTAGGTTTTCACAGCACAAGGTGATGCAGCGGATGGGAACGCGGAACTGTTGCAGCAGGTGAGATAGCCAAACACTTTCAAATGTACCTGCACCAAATGCCACATACTCTGTCTCACTTGAACTCTGGGCAACACATCCCTGTTTCTCACTCTTCCAAGAGATGGCAGTCCCACCAACAAGAAAGATGTAAATGGTGCAACTGTGAGCATGAGTGTCATGTGCCCAATCACTGTTTGTGTATCCTTTAACAACCACAAAGGGTTTGATACAATAGCACAGCCCCACACACGCAATGGACAGCGCGTAATGGACAACACAAAGTGCTACCTCAAGCTGTTACTGGCAAGGCTGTTAGGAGAACTGGGCCAAGAAATTGACCGAGAAGGCCATGTCTGTCCGGGTGGTGGTCATTAGATACATGAGAGAGCCGACCACACTCAGGTACTTGGTGATGTTGACAGTCTCCCCCAATCATGCTAAATCAAGATACTTCACCAGGCATTTTCCTTCTAGAGAAATTGGTTTAAACATAATGGGGGTGTCAGCCAGCAAGGATGCGAACCGCTCTCCTAGTGTGTGGATGTATCCAGCCTGGTGCATGTGTAAGGTGCGACGCTAGCGGTCATGCTCACGTTCCATGCCGAGGGATACTTGTACTGGATCCAGGTTCTTCATCTTGCATGTGGACTGCAACAGGTTCTTCACAGATTGGACATCTATGGGACTGGGAGAGGTAATGAGAACATTGTCGACGTAGGCTAGAATGGCCACGAGTGGCTCTGAGGGCGCACTATAAAAGAGTGTAGGATCCATAGTGTTGCTTCTGTAACCACCTCCCTCAAGAGTTGAGGAGATCTCCATGTTCCAGGAAGGCGGCGTCTGCTTGAGCCCATACAAGGCGTTATGCAATCGCTAGACCTTGTTTGCGCCATTGTTGAATCTCGGTGGCTGGACCATGTAGATCTCCTCGTCACGTCCACCATGTAGGAAGACATTTTTCACGTCCACCTGTTCCAGTTCCCAGTCGTGTTGGGCCACGAGGCTCAGAAGTGCTTGGGTAGTCGTGTACCACCCGACCGGGGCGATGGTCTCGTCAAATTCAACTCCTAGGATCTGATAGAACCCTTTGGCTTTGAGGCGAGCCATGTACTGGTCAACTTTACCATCTGACTTCAGTTTTTGTCGTAGGAACCAGCAAGCAGAGACTGCCTTGTGGCCTGTAGGGAGGTCCACAAGCTCAAAGACACCATGCTCCTTAAGGACAGTCAACTCCACTTACATGGCCTTTTCCTAGAGATCAGCATCAGCCGCCTCACAAGCTTGCCGAATAGTATTAGGCTTGTATGGGAGGGTAGGAAGGCCGGAGGGTGTGAAGAATGCGGCGACATAACCACCAACAGAGGACTCAAGGGCACCCTGAAACTCATGAGTCACAAGAGCGTAGCCCACTGCTAAGCTGGGGTGAAAAGCAATGACAGCAAGGCCAAGTGCATCAAGACCATTGGGATGGAAAAGAGGTCAAGCAGTGGAGGACGACGTGCTTGAGAGCGTGATCCCCTGAGAGGGATGAGAGGCCCGGTAGAGGCGGAGTGCAACAGTGTCAGTGGGTGTGACAGAGGGTCCAGTAGTGGAGGACGATGCATGGGAGCGTGAGTGCCTCTGAGAGGGCCGACAGGCCTGAAAGGTGTGTTGAAAGGACCTGAGGTGATGGTTCAAAGGTGTTGACCACAGGAGGTGTCTACGACATAGGCTCAGGGGATGAGCTGGGAGTCGAGTGCATAGGGGACTGTGTAGGGCCACCAGAGGGTGCCGACTCAGAGGGCATTGAGGAAGCAAGGACCGGTGAGGACTGTGAGGAGGAGACAGTCGGGGATTTGGACAGAGAGGAAAGGAAGTCACTGTCCGTGGAAGGGACATACATTGACAAAACAGTAGGAGGAGCCATGCCAACAGAGGAGGAAGGTGACTCACTGAGGCCGAAGACACACCCTCCTCCAAGCCAACGGACCGAGGAGAGGGAGTTGGTGGTGGGACACTGGAGAGATCACGAGGAAAATCATCCTCAAAGAAAAGAACGTCGCGGGACTCAATGACACGGGACCTGTCAATTTCCCAGAAACGTCAAGCCTTCGACATGGCCAAGACACCAAGAAAGGTGCCGAGGCTGGTGCAGGGGCCAAGTTTGCCATCCCAAAAGCCCTCAGGCAGCAAGACAGCAGCGACGCAATCGAAGACTCGAGCAAGACGTAGGTCCGCGCGACGATGATAGCACGCTCAAAGGGGATGACGTGATGATGGAGAGGGCCATGCGGAACACGGTTCCAGACCTAGGTCATGTACGACATACCCTCATAGGAGGAGAGAGGAGGAAGGGAAGAGGTACTAAGAAGACTACGGGTACCGACAGCGTTCAAAGACGCCATTCTAAAGGGGTGTGTAAGCAGTGGACAGCTCCATCCAAATCCCACGAGAGGACAAGAATCTGGTAGTGGGTGCCAAGAGCTCCCCGCCATAGTCTCAAAGAAAGAATTTCAAGCAACAACCACATGCCAACTCAGCCTGGGGAAGTCTGGACTCAAGGGTGGAGCAGGCGTCACTCTTTTGGTGGAGGACAAAGACCCAACGCATGGGAGAGAATTCATTAGTGAGACAGAGGACGTAGCGTACAACCCCCCCAGTGCATCATGGGCAAGGGGTCTCATGACGTCATCATGGAAGGGGGTAGGACATACAAGACTTAGAGGTAGAAAATGGGGAACGGTGCATTTTGCCTTGAGCGCAGTCAATGTACTCAGCGGAGGAAGGAGAGGAGATCGTGGAGGCATCAACACCATTAGCGAGCTGGTCACGCAACAAGCTGTCAGTGAAAGCAGTGTGAATTTCGTAGAGGTAGTGGTGCAACAACTGTGCGTGCGCTAGGGAGAGGGAGCATGCAATATGAACAAGGATGGTGGTAGCGCCATAAGGTGCAACTAACGGCACGTGAGGTAAACGTTCACAGTGCATGCCACAAAGTAAAACATGACCACTGGTACGGTGTAACATGGATGCAACACTACGGCTAGAGGAGAAGTTCATGCTGTGGTCATCGAGAGTCGTAGCAGAGAGAAGACTCAGCTCAAGAGCAGGCACGAACACTACGTCTGGGGAGAAGGGCTCCCTCCCCCTGGGCCAACAAAAAGGAAAACCCTAATACCCTACACTTGCAGAAGCTGGCCAAAACCATCGCGGACAAAGCGAATAGAGCCAACTGGACCTAACGAGAAAAACGAGGAACGTCTGGTCATATGGAGGGTGGCTCCCGAATCGAGGATCCAGAAGCCACCTGACATGCGAACATACGTTGGATCACGGCTGATAGCACCAATGGCAGAGCATGGAGGAAGGTGTTGGCCATAGGCGACATGACAACTCGGCAAACTATAAGACTACGAGTGCTCAATTCACAAGACATCAACTGCAGAACATCCTTGAACACGATCAAACGACGGACCATGAAGACTGTCATCAATAGCACACGCAAGTGTCTCTTCAATCAAACACACACTCTCACGTCCCTCATCACGGAAGTGTCACTGATGGATGGCATGAGGGAGGGCAGCATCCAGTTGGCTATCGTTGTCATGCGGGTCAGGGGTGATGACGGCGCCTGGACGGGGGCGCCAAAAAGTGTAGGTGGGCGATGTTCAGGACGGAGGAGAATACGAACCAGAAGAGGGCCCGTAGTAGATTGAACTGCCGAATCCTGGAGGCCATTCCAAGAAGTAGGGCAGCAATGGTGCAGCCATGATGCTTCTGTCGGCGGCAGCAAGCGGAGAGGAAGATGCAGGACGGCTGGAGGATCTAGCTGAGGTGGAGGCACGAGAAGCACCACCACCACCACCAGAGGAGCGGGCCCAATGCGCATCCATGGTGGACACAAGACGGGCTTCGTCCAGTGGTGCAACAGTTCCAGCACATAACAGTGCTGAAGGAGGAAGAAGAGGTGGTGCTATCAGAAACAACGGCCTTTATCGCGCCCCATGTCCATCGTTGCCTGCGGTACCACCTCTGCCTTTGCCCTTACAATGGCCCCCATCCCCACCACCTCCTTGAGACATGACGGAGACAACTGCCGTGGTGGAGGTAGTGGAGTATGAGGCAGCAGTTGAGGTGGATGAGGGAAGTACAGTGGTAGCTACTGCAAGTGCTGCGCGATGGATGCGCTTCTTCTGCAATGAGCTCCAACAATCAGTGAGGCACTAGGACGTGAGCTTCAAGAAGGCACCAACGCCTAAAATGTATCCTCAGGAACAGGGACATGAGCCAGACATTCAAGCTTGGAGGCTTTTACCTCTCCGGAGAAATCAAATAGCTCATGGATGATGCCGTTGACAATAGAGAGAATAGCTGGAAGCTGTCTGGGCACAACCTTCCCCAGGTCACTTAGCAAGCAATGAGTGCGAGCCCACAAGGCGTCTGGAGTCTCATGAGCACGCATAAAGAGCATGTTGAACTGGACAGTGAGGACACTCTGGCTTCCATTTCCATTCACTCTCGTGCGACACTTGATGAGTGCGTAAGTGCCAACCGGGTTAGCGGGTATGCAATGTGCTGTGTTTGCATTGTACGACCCGATCTCGTCAGTGAGATCATCGGGCCTAGCACAACTGAGATCATGTACTGGACGGGAAGACTCACAGTCCACGGGTACAAAGGGAGGATTGGCGGAGGGATTGGGCTCGTGGTAGTGTTCCCAGAGCTGTTCGCATTGAAGCGAACCTCCTAGGAGTAGAAGGTGAGATTACAAGTAAAGTGGCGTGCATTCGAGTCAAAGTCAGGCTTTGTTGAATGTTTTTGCCCCTTGTTCAGTGTTGTTGGATGGATCAGGAATGCTCTGCCCCTTGTGGAGGTATGACCCCTGGATCCGCTGTAGTGTGACTCAACTATGCTCTGTCTCATGTGTGATACGACCTGTGAGTACACCATGTGGGTGAGTGGTTACCTTGGCCATTTTGTTGATTTGGCCAAGTGAGAGGTCATGAGTTCGATCCTGGTCCCATACACATCTTGTTTTCTATGGAAGCTTCCAAGAAGTAAAGTCCGTAGCTTCTTGGACGCTACATGGTTGGTCTGTCACCTTGACACTAGGATGCTTATGTGTCATGCCCATGGCACAAGTCTATTGGTGATGTCGCTGGTTCAGTGCACTTCCCAGGAATATCCTTTTGAGTTCTAGGACTGGACAGACAGCTATAAAAGGACTTGTCTTGCACGTTGATCAATTAACCCTTGCTTGATGCTCTCTTGCGTGCCGACGACTTGAGCTCTTATTGAGATGTAATGCTAAGGCCTTAATACTCTTGCAGGTGAAGTGTATGTCTGATCAAGTTTGGGGTGCATGACACATGTCAACAAAGGAAGACGGTGTAAAACCTTTTGTGAGATTTCTTCGGTTTTGCGGCTTCTTTGCCGGAGGTGGTTAGCTTAATAGCCAATAGGCTTACGCTCGAGCGTCTGCTACACCGGCACCGGCTGCAATTGTGAGAGGATCGGAAGAGGTGGAGCCAACATAGGCGGATGCAGAAGCGGGTGAGGTGGAAACATCGGCAATAATGCCAACAGCAACGGAGGCAGAGGGAGTACGACACACTGTGGGCTGAAGGCAGTTAAGAACCAAGTTAGCAATGTGATCTATAAGGTCTCTTGGTCAGCTTGTTGAGCATGCAGCTTTTCCTCTTCACTGCGCTGCGTAGTGAGCGTATTGTGTATTCCTCTCGACAGTTGTTGCCATCTCCACCCTCGCGGCCGCCGCATTGCGTTCGCGCTGTAGCTGAGCTATCAATGTGGTGGCCGTGAGGGTGGAGATGGCGACAACTGTCGAGACCAGCTACTGAACGCGACGAGTCGCTGATGAAGACGAGGAAGACGACGACGACACCTGTGCAGTGGAGACTTGGATGGAGGTCACAACACTAGAGAGTGCAGTTGCAGATGCTGTCACTGCTGATACGAATGCGCCTGCTGCGGTTGCAATCTCAGTGACGATGTTGACAGCAGCTGCTGCTAACGGAGCCTGATTGACTGCAGTTGTAGTAAATGTCTCAATGGCTCTGCCACCAGCAGTGCTGGGAGGTGCAACTGCAACACGTGCTATGGCAGCAAAAGTGGAAGCAATGGTAACACTGGAGGTAAGCGCAGTCTACATTGCAGACATGATGTCAAGTGAAGGCGATGCGGCTGACTCTAAGGCAGATACAGGTAGAGAAGCTGCACGGTGTGGAGCAAAGACTCTAGGCGTTGCTCTTGCTGCTGCTGGTGCTTCTCCTTGAGGGACGACACATCGATGTTGCAGGCGAGTCTTATGATCAACACATGGGCTTATCAGAGATTGAAGAGGTCGGTGAGCACACGGTGGCCCCGTGGCTAGTGCGTCCTACGCTATCGACGAGTCATTGACGGCAGTGACAGTAGGTCGTGTACGCCTTGGCATCCTCCCGCTTGTCATGCTCGGTAGGGTCATAGTCCTCACGGGGGTGATACCCGAGACTTTAGCAGTGAACTTGTGACCACACCCCACGCTCCGTCCTCTCCTTGTAGTATGCGATCTCATTGTCGAGACGGTCACGCTCCCTCGCGGTCGTAGGTGAGGTCGGAATGGGCTTCGCCACATGAGGAGATGCCAGCGTACTCAGTGCCTGGCCGCGTAGCAGTTGTACAGCAGAGAGATGGGAGACGAGGGTGCTGCTCCTACTGCTGCTACTGTTGCTACTACATCTTCTGTTGCTACTGCTATTGAAATGGCCATAACCACGACGATGCTGGTGTGGGCAGCCGTAGAGGACACTACTGCGGTAGGTCATAACCACGGCTAAAGCGTGAGAGGGCAGCGTTGGACGCTATTGCTATGGCCGTAACTACGGCTTACATGTGTGTCGGCAGCAGCGGGAGACGCTTCTACGGTGAAAGCAGCCATAGCTGAATTGTGCGCAGGTAGCAGCGAGAGACGTTGTCGTAGTTGCCGTAACCACAGCTGAAGTGTGCGCGCGCAGCAGCGGAAGATGCTGCTGCGGTTGCCGTAACCACGGCTAAGATGTGCTTGGGCAGCTGCGCGGAATGTCGCTGCGATGGCCATAGCACGGTCGATGCGGTTGTGGGCAGCGGCGGTGAATACTGTTGCTGTTGTCGTAACCACGGCTGAGATGAGCATGTGCAACTGCGAGAAATGCAGGCGCGGTGGCCATTGCACGGCCGATGCGGATATAGGTAGTAGTGGTGAACGTCGTTGGGAGTGCCGTAACAAGGGATAAGGAGTGCGCGGACAACAGCTGTGACCTCTGTCGCGAAGGCCGTAACACGACTGACGTGTGCGCGGGCAGCTGCGGTAGACGTTGCTGCACTGGCCGTAACCATGGCTAAGTGTGTGCGGGCAGCAACGATAAACGTTGTTGCTGTAGTCGTAACCACGGCCGACGTGCGTGAAGTTCTTGTGCACGATCAACCGCCATGTGGAAGTGACCCAACGAGGCCTCAGGATCGCGGGAGTAGAAGGATGCGTCCTTACTCTGATACCAGTAGGTAGCTTAGGTTGTTGTGATCAGCAGGTAAGCAAACAAGTAGAAGGAACGGTGCGACGCCATGGATCGGGGCAAGCTCACTTTCACGTAGAATGACTAGGAAAGAACAAGTAAGGAGCGAGCGAACTGATATGTGCCAGTTGACTGGGCCACCCATGCGAGGCTCTCGACATGGGGCCCGGACGCCACCTAGGGATTGAACCCAACCCCGGAGTGCACGAGGTCCACGTGGTTTCTCACACGCCGGTATAAGCCGAACGCATGGTCCCAAAGGATCAGCAACCTGGTTCATTGAGCTAGAATCATGCAAATGAGAGAAACCCAAACCACATAAATCATGAATGTATGTGATGCATGTATTTATTTGAATGTGTACCTGATGTTAGAGTGTAGAAGTGTAAAACATCACTACAGTCCAGCTCTCTACAATTATGATGTTGAGACTGCGGCTACCGCTTGAGAAATTGATGGTGCAACCACCACCATGCGCCCCATAATGCATCGCAGTGTTTCACCCTAGAACTTTGATCCAATTACTTGGTGATGTGTGCGAGTGGATCAAGAGGTTACTTGTGCATGTCTTCCCCATATCAAACTCAAGCTTGATCCTCAGGTTGAACCGTAGCCTCACCCGAGCCAGCTCCTAGGTTCTCCTCATCATCTCAAAATTTGATTCATGCTCAACTTCTCTAAGTTTAATGTGGTAGGGCACGGAAGACATTCTTGAGCATGGCGCCATGGCCTATGCACGCAAGAAACAGAGCACATGTCTTGCATATGATGTGGTCACACTCAAACAACGGTCCAACATTGCCCCAAAAGCTCATTTCTCGGCAGATCCAACTAAGCCATGAATTCTGAACCATGAACTCAGAAGTCCGAGCTCGTCAGAAGAGATGGCCAGAGTAGCAAGGTTTATGTGCAGCAACCCAGAGGAGGTGGCAATGGCCCAGGATAAGGCGTAGATTTACTGGGGTGGTTAGAGGTAGCATCCACCCATGCTCACTTGACATGCTCCCACCCACTCAAAGTCCCAGCAATGGCTAGTTCCCCATAGTCAGAGGCGAAAACATCCATCCATCCAAACAGACACTGGCAAAAGACATTGCCTTGGCAGAGGACAGCTGGGACGTGGGAGTGAAGGCTGACAGGCCACCTTCATCTCGCCTCGCACTCGACCTTGAACCCCTTCTGTACACTCACACCCTTGCGCTCTCTTGAGAGGAGTGGAGAAGTAGCAGCGTTTCTCAACATGTTGCAGCTGTGCTCTCAAGATTTTCACGTCGTGTGCACTCCACGGATCACTTGCTCCCTCTTCCCCTTGCAAGCATCTGAGGGTAGAGCCACCCCTGAGAACCCCGGGCTTGGGAGGAAGCGTCCTCCTTCCCTTCCTCCTCCTGCTCCCCTTGCCTCCACTTACTTGCCGAACTTGGCCGCACGTAGCCTCGCAAGCTCCGCTTCGTCCGAGCCGCCCAGCGCTAGCTCCGGCAACTGACAAGCGTCGAGCAAGCAGCGATCGCACACAAAGGCACACATAGCACAACAACGAAGAGAGAAAGAGAGAGAAAGAGAG